>SNQJ01S0035769.1:0-42128 GCA_010110895.2 Picea sitchensis
CTCCTTTCTCTTAATACTAGGCAGAAATCAGGGTCAAATGCACTAGCATATGAAATTTGAGCAGAGGCTTCGGAAGGCTTTATCTCTGCAGGAATCTTGTTATACATTTTATTGAACCTTTTGGAGAAGTCAGAGACAGACTCCCCTTCCTGCTTCTTCAGGGACCCAAACTCAGTCATATAATAGATGTAATATTTTCTATCCCCCCATTGTCTCAGGAAAACATTATCCAGAGCCTCAATTCCAGCTATGGATCCTGGGGCCAGCCCCCTGAACCACTTCCTAACTTCACCATCCAGGCTCTGAACGAAGAATCTCATCCAGACATCTTCGTTCTCAATATTCAGGTTGTCTGCATAGTTGTAAAAGGCAGCCAGGTGCTCTTCAACAGTCATATCTCCCTCACCACTGAACTTAGGCATGTATTTCAAATAATCTCCAGCAGGGAAAGGGTTCAAAGGCTGAGGAAGAATCAAAGGAGAATATCTAGCAGTGACTATGGCATCCATTCTGTTCAGAGGGGGATTAACACCATCCATAGGGATGTTGAGCAGAGGCGAACTCGGAGGAGACGGAGTATGAGCAGGTGAGGAAGGAAGAGAGTTCCTCACAGGAGACGACGGGGAAAACAGAGAGAAGTCTAAGGGACCTGAGTGTGTATGTGTTTCTCTCTGTGCAGCAGTAGTAATCAAAGGAGGAGTAGTAAAACCTCCTGAGGGGGGAGTGACAAGGATCTCTCCCTCTGACACTAAACCAAGAGGGGAAAACTCAGCAGGAACACTCCCAAAGTTCAGAAAACGGGAAACTTCAGAGGAAGGACGACTTGGAAACTGAGAATCTGAAAATGGAGTTTTTACAGAAGGGGAGGGCGTATTACCTTTTTCATCGACAAAAACTTCTATTGCAGCTCTCTTTCCCTTTTTGCGCACCGCTTCCAAGTCTGCTTCTAGTGTGGCTAAAGACAAATGTGGATTAGACCTCGTGTGTCTGCCTCTCAAATCCACAGTTGATAGAACAGGTTCTCCCCAGCGGAGTCGTCACAGTGGAGTCGCCAGGTGCACAGTAGCAATGTTCAAGTTCTGATGTCTGATGCACCTTCAGAAATCAGTTAGTCATTGTCGTTCTGCTCAGGGAAAATCTTGAACTTCGTCCCCGACAACGGCGCCAGAAATGTTGGCTATTGGAAGTCACCCCTGGATTGCTATCAGGAGCAGAGCCCGACGCCCATCAGAGTAATGTCATTATTTGTTTAAAGGGTGATCAAATGGAAGGAAACTCAAAATAGCATGGTATCAACTCATAAACTAGACCAGGCATGCATGAACGAGTGAGGTCTTGATAAACTCCAAACAGTGAGTCGTAGTAAAAGGATGAGCAGGTGGAAGACTTATGCAAGAAGAGTGCAGCGGTCTACAATAAACATTAGGTTCATCACAGACTGGAGAAGAAAGCATTCAAACACAAAGTCCCTTAATGTTCAAACACAGAAAACCAGAGAATACAAAAATGCCACAACAAATCCTTTATCGTAACATAACTGCAACAATCCACGTGAATCATTCACTATGAACACTCTGGCATGAGATGAAACAAATATGGAAGATAGGAGAACTGTTTGTTATAAACCAAGAAGCCTCAAACACAGAGGCATAACCAGGAAACCAGAATGTCGCTGAAACTTAACAGTCGGGAGCTTAGCTCTACCATCGATAGATACAAAAATGGCAAAAATGCCTACATATACTCAAAACAACAACAGCAGCGGAACCAAGAAACTGCATTGAAAGATTTGCATCTACATGGCTTCTGACACTCTGCAGCCGCAATCTTTGACTAATCGTGCAACTTGTGGCAGACACGATAGATCTTCTGACAGTTACATCGGAAAATCGACGTGCCTTTAATTCATTGTAGGACGTCCCCATTATGGCGGAGACGATGTCTAACCACCACCAACCGCCTCAATAATTTCTTCTTGGGATTGGGAATGGCTCAGCCAACTCAGCACTTCGGGATATGGACGACTTCTCGCGCTGCCACCTGGAATAACTGAATAACTTGAGGGACAGGTAATGAGGCTAGTGCGGAGGGTGAGGCGCATGATAGGAATGGAGGCGTCGGGTTATAAGGGCATATGGGAGAAGTGACGAGATGAGAGGGAGATGACAGAGGACATCAGGTGGAGAAAAGGGGGAAGAAGATGGGAGGATTCGCCTTCAGGTGAGAGGCTGACGTGGAAAAGAAGCGGGATATGCGGCAGGTGGTGACTGGACAACGGGACGGGAGATGGGCCACCTGGGCGGAGATGAGGAGGCAGATAGATGACACACGACAACAAGGGAGAGGTGGAAAGGAAGGTGTGACGATGGGAGAAGGGCCCACACGGGGTTAAAGACAGGGCAACTGAGAAGGACGTGGCTGCCTTGGTGTCGTTGATCTGAGAACTGAAATCTCAGCTGTAGGAAGCTTCTTATTCGATTCCGGACCCCCCCTCTTTGCTTNGCTCATCTGGACCGTCGGAGAGGTGCGCCCCCGATTCCGGACCCCCCCGCCCCCTCACTTAAAGGTTGAAAGGCAAGGGGGGTTCGGAATTTGCTGTGCGCCGTCGATCTGGGCGCGCAAATCTGGACCGCCCGGTCTTGCTTGCTGCTTACCACAGGCGCATTATCGCCCAAAACTTAGGACAAATGGGTTTTTAACCCCTTCTTATGCATTCTACCCCACTATACAAGAAATATCGCTAACACCTAGTAAGGTGGTTTAAAGGAAGCACCTGCGTAGGATGAAATTTTGTGTCAGCCCAGGGATAACAAGACATTGTTATTTTTGGAGAATGGGGATATGATCTCCATGAACAAAAACAAGAAAGATACCTGTAGCATGGTTTGGCAATTTTTTGTCTATCATATGCATAATTCTAACAAAAGGGACGATTTCACATTTTGTAGAATTAAGGGGCTTAAGCACGTCAACTCAGGATGCATTGAGGAAATGGAAGAAGGCGAAGGAGCCTCCAGTCATGATAAGGAGGCCAAAGGCCAGAATACCAGGGTTGGTAATGTAGAGACAGAGCCCAATGGATGCAAGGAAAAAAGAGAGAAGGAAATTTTGATAGAAACGGAAAGAAGCTTAAAGATGGAAGTGCAGAGCTACAAAGCAGACAATGAGAGATTGATGAGGGAGAAAAGTCAGATAAATGATCGAGTGTTGCAAAGTTTAAATCAGTTGCAGAGACAAATGAAGAAGGGATCCAACTCAAGACAAGAATAAGGAGGCAGGTGTCATGAAAGAAGAAATTATCATGGGAGACCTGGTTATTCCAAAAGTGCTAGAAGATCTCATGGGAACCACTCGCCTCCTCACTCAGAAAGAAAGTTTTATGTATCGAATGATCCTGTAAGCAGTCTAGAGGTGTCCCCTGTCAGGAAACAAAGAAGGAAACAAGAGGTAGATAGTTTGCAAGGAGATATGAGGAAGCTCAAGCCACCTTCCTTCGATGGTGAAAGAGAAAGGGAAGATGATGTCGAAGCATGGGTGCTTGGGCTCAGGAGATACTTTCAGTTTCATAACTATTCATCAAACCTGGAAGCCATGATTGCCACCTACCATTTACACGAGAAAGTTGCAGTATGGTGGGACCATCTTAAGCAAGTGGAACATGTTAATGAAAGTGGGATCACTTGGAATTAGTTCAAGAAGTACTTCCATAAGGAGTACCTCTCAGAGTATTATTATGACAAGAAAATGTAGGAGTTCTTTGAACTCAGGCTGGGAAGCATGACTATGGTAGAGTACAAGAAGAAGTTCTTGGGATTGTTAAAGTATGTCATGTTCATTGGTGATGAGAAAGTGAAAATACAAAGATTTATAAGTGGATTTCCAGCCTTTTATAAGGAAAATATCAAGTATGATGAACCCAAGACCTTGACTGAAGCCATCAGGAAGGCTAAATACCTGTATGAGAAAGGCCAGGGAAGAGAATCCTTGCAGAAATCTTGGAATGACAAGAAGAATGCGAAGTTTGATCAAAGGAGGAAAGGATTCAAACCTCCCTTCAATAGGAATGAGCCTAATAGAAATCATCAAGATCAGTATGCTAAGGGGGATTTCAATAAAGAAGATTCCTTTGGAAAAAGGGGAAGACCACCAATCCAATGTTGGGGATGCAAAGAATATCACCTATACAAGGATTTATCACACAAAAAATATAGAGTGAAGACTATCCACAACATCCAAGAGGCTACAACGGTCAAAGATATGGGAAGAATCTATGTAGCTTTAAATGATTGACAAGCAGAGTACCAATCCAATATGATCGAGGTGGAAGGTAGGATCATAAATCATCCTGTTGCTATTTTGATTGATTCAAGAGCAATTCATTGTTACATTTATCCTATGATAGTGGATAAATTACATTTGGAGAAAATTAAACTTGGAAAGCAAGCTTGCTTCAGTTAGCCACTGGAACCAAAAGGAAAATCCATGATATGGTCAAACGTTGTTCCATAAGTCGTAATGGCATGAATACTAGTATTGATATAAATATGATAACATTGGGGTCTTATGATGTTCTGATTGGCATGGATTGGTTGGACAAGCATCATGTTGTCCTAGATTTTCATAACAAGACATTTACATGTCTTGATGGAAATGGAAAATAGAGCACTGTGAGAGGAGTTCCAAGACCCATCTCTATAAGGTATATTTTTGCCTTACAGCTGAAAATATGTTTTAGCAAAGGATGCCAACTGTATGTAGCTCATGTGGAAGAGCCAGATAATACAAAGGGGAAAAGCCTTGAAGATTTCTCAGTACTACAGGAATTTGAGGATGTATTCCAAGAAATACCCGGATTGCCACCAAGAAGGGAGATAGATTTCTCAATTGACTTAGTGCCAGGAGCTACCCTGGTGTCAAAAACACCTTACAGAATGAGCACACCAAAGTTAAAAGAATTACAAATGAAGTTGGAGGAATTGTTGAATAAAGGGTACATACGTCCAAGTGTTTCACCTTGGGGAGCACCAGTACTCTTTGTCAAGAATAAGGATGGAACCTTGAGGTTGCGTATTGACTTTCAACAACTGAACAAGTACACTATAAAGAACAAGTATCCGCTACCCCAAATTAATGACCTCTTTGATCAGCTAAGAGGAGCAAAGATATTTTCAAAGATTGACCTGAGGGCAGGATACCATCAGGTAATAATCAAGGAAGAAGACATTCATAAGACAACCTTTAGGACTAGGTATGGGCATTATGAATTTTTAGTGGTGCCATTTGGATTGAATAATGCACCAGTTGTCTTCATGTGCTTAATTAATGGCATATTCAGAAATTATTTGGATAAGTTTGTCATAGTATTCCTGAATGACATACTTATCTATTCTAAGTCTGAAGAGGAGCATGAACATCAATTAAGATTGGTATTGCAAGTACTAATAGAACATCCATTGTATGCCAAGTTGAGTAAGTGTTATTTTTATCAAAAGAAGATCCATTAATTGGGACACATTATTTCAGAGCAAGGCATAGCAGTAGATCCAGAGAAGAACGAAGCCATTAGAGGATGGACAACACCCATAAATGTGTCAGATGTTAGATATTTTATGGGATTAGTTGGCTACTATAGAAGGTTCATAGTAGGGTTCTCTAAGATTGCTCATCCCATCACTTCTTTGCAAAAGAAGGGAACTAAATTTGAATGGACACTCAAGTGTGAAAAGAATTTTAATTTGTTGAAGGAATTACTTACTAGTGCGCATGTGTTAAAGATTGTTGACCCAAATGAAAGTTTTGTGGTATGTACAGATTCTTGTAAGGAAGGAATTGGGGGATTCCTCATGCAAAATGGACATGTCTTTGGATATGAGTCCAAAAATCTTAAGGAACATGAGAGGAACTATGCCACGCATGACTTGAAACTTGATGCCATTGTTCATGCCTTGAGGATGTGGATGCATTATCTCATGGGGAAGAAATTCGAATTAAGGATAGACCACATTGGCCTGAAATATGTTTTTGAACGACCAACCTTGAATGTCAGGCAAACAAGATGGCTAGGATTTTTAAGTGAGTATGACTTCGATATCAATCATATCAAGGGAAAGGAGAATAAAGTTATTGATGCACTTAGTAGGACAGTGCATCTCATGCATTCTATTGTTGTCAGCATGCATCAGTCAGACTTGAAGAGAAGAATTTTAGATGGTCTTTTTACAAATCAACATTACCTACGGGTAAAGGAAAACTTACAGCAAGGATATGTACAACATAAAATAAAGGAGTATGAGATAAATGAAGACAGATTACCATGCATAAGAATAGGATCTATGTTCCTAGTTCTGGAGAAATGAGGAATTTGGTCCTGAAGAAAATGCATGACGTTCCTTATGTTGTACATCCAGGTTACCAGAAAAAAATATCAAAAGTAATAAGCCAGTTCGTTTGGCTGGGAATGAAGAAGGATGTTGTTGATTACATCGCTTGATGTATGGAATGTCAGAAAGTGAAGGTTGAGCATAGGCACCTGGCGGGTTTGCTGCAGCCATTGTCAATTCCATAGAATAAATGGGAAGTGATCACCATGGATTTCATCACGGGATTACCTAGAATGAATAAGAAACATGATTCAATCATGATGGTGGTTGACAAATTAACAAAGCCTGCTCATTTTGTGCCTGTAAAGACAACGCATACAATAACTAATATTGCAGAAATTTTCATGAAGGAAATTGCTAGGTTGCATGGGATACCTAGGATAGAGATACAAAGTTTACTTCAAATTTCTAGAGGGGATTCTTTAAAGGATTTGGCACAAATCTAAACTTTAGCACAACATATCATCCCCAGACAGATGGACAAACAGAGAGAGTCAATCAAATAATTGAAGACATAATGAGAATGTATGTGATGGATAAGCCATCTAAGTGGGAAGATTACTTACACTTGGTTAAGTTTGCATATAATAATGGGTATCAAGATTCATTGAGAATGAGCCCATTTGAAGCCTTGTATGGTAGGAAATACAATACTCCAGTAAGTTGGGACAACCCAACAGATAGAGTGGTACTTGGGCCAGAATTTCTCAAGGACATGGAAGACCAGGTGGTCAAGATCAAGAAAAATTTAAAGGAAGCTCATGATAGAAAGAAAGTTTATGCTGACAAGAACATGACAGTTAGATCATTCAAAGTAGGGGAGAATGTACTTTTGAAAGTGATGCCCAAGAAAAGATCTTTGAAATTGGGGAGTTGTACAAAGATGGCAGCCAGATTCTGTGGTCCATTTGAAATATTGGACAAAATAGGGCAAGTTGCATACATGCTTGCATTTCCTACTTCCATGAATGTGCATAATTCATTTCATGTATATTTACTAAATAAATATGAACATGATCCTAACCATGTTATTTATTGGCATCTGATTCAGGTACAGACGGAGGGAGATTTTTAGGTTCAGACAGTACGGGTATTGGACAGAAAGTTAAAAATGCTCTGGAATCGAGTTATAGAGATGGTAAAAGTTCAGTAGACCTGATATGGTTCTGAAGATGCTACCTAGGAGCATGAATATGCCATGCAAGTAGATTACCCACATATTTTTGAATAAATTTGATATTTTGATCTTTTTTTTGTATATGCACTGAGGACAGTGCTGAAATAAGAGGGAGGGGTTGTAACAACCCAGGTTTTGAAAACCCATTTTAAATAAAGTATTTTTATGATGTTGAGAGGCCAGAGTGCCCAAAAAATTATTAAAAGGCCAGTGTGCCCAAGACATGTAATGTTTCTTATCATTATTAATAATAAATACATCGTTGGCTGCTAGACAGACAAGGACTAGAGTTATAGGGGGCTACGATTCCAGAAGAGAGGGGACTTGAGGGGCTAAATGTTTATTCCTATGTTAATTACCTGTTTTCCTAAAAGGGGGGAATCAGTTACGTGATCTTTTTGGGGAGGCCAGGAGGTTCCTTATTTCCCCACGAACATACTTAAACCTACCCCTAGTCCGATTGTGGGGTTGGTCATTTTCTTGTCCTCTCTGTCACCTTTGCATTACCTCATTCTTAGCCTCACGCACTTCCATGCACTTACCTACCTCCTCCATCCATCCTCACCTGTGTATTGGTCTCGGGAAGGGGGACCAAACTGCGAGAGAATTATCCATGACATAGTTGGATGTAGTGGTTGTTGGTGTGATCTAGTCATGCCTTGAGGCCTGCATGTCTGAGATGCAGTGGCTTGTGTCCAGCATGGCTCACAACTACGAGTCCTGAGATTTCCAACATTGAGATTCTAGACCAGTTGCACTGGAGGCCCAAATAAGAAGAAGGACTGCTTGAGGGACTGTGTGGCAGAGAAAGGTGGAGGTTTGTTCTCTCGGGTGGTGCAAGATGGGTAGAAGAGAGCTGGGTACTTGGATTGTTGTGAGTGTTGGGAAGCCTGTGAGAGCTTGAGAGATGACCGGTTTGGGAAGCCAAGTTCTCTCTAGAATCGTCTTTGTGGATTTATAGCCCTCGCTCGGGGGTGACGCTGTTGTTGAGATTTGGAGCATTAGTGTCTACGGTTGGTTGGAATGTCCTTGGTCTACAGGAAGTTGGTGTCATGTTTCATAAAGATAAGTGCTCTCTGTTGTGATATTATTATCTGCGTATGAATGTTCTTCTAGCATATATTTAATTAGCATTAATAGAATCTTTAGAACATGCATGTTTGTTGGATATTGTTGTGCATGTCATTAATTCTCTTATCTTATGCATCTTTAATAAATAAAGAAGGTATCAGTTTGAGAAAGAAGTCCAAGGGTGGGCTTGCAGGTAGCATACCCCAACCTGTGGCTGGTTGGGTATGTTACAATATTCTCTGGGTATTATTTTTAGGGAGGTTGGTCCTTATTATGGCTTCTGGTGTTCCCTCATTTCCCAAAATTAGGTATAGGGTGTTGCACAACTTCTTCGTAAGTTGGTCATCCCATAGGATATCAAAGAACAATTGAAACTAGAGATTGATTATGTTTTAGGATTTCTTAGGGTGTCTCTTTGGAATTACAGAGTTTCTAGGTGTCGATGGTGAGGTAGGGGATTGCACAAGTTTTGTTTGAGAGGTAATTTTAGAGGAATTCTCCATTATCTCTAGAGTAGGGATACTCTTAAATATTTCTATTGCATCTTTGAAAAACAAATTTTGTTTCAAAGGGTCATACCTGTTATCCTTGGGTACAACTTTCTAAATCTTGGGTTGATTGTCTACATTTGCCCCAGCTTTTTCTCCTCCATGAGTAATGATTTGGATCTTAGGTAGTTTTCCCTCGATTCCCATTTTCAATTCTGAGCCTATGAATTTATCTCCTCATTGACGAGCCCGATCCTCCCATTTATCGATCAGATCTAGGCAATATTTGGTTGCATGCACATTAGTTCTGCAGTGAGATCACCATGGTCATCTTGGGTGAGGGCACTCTCTCACCAAGTGAACTTGTTCATTGCAGTTGTAACATCTTCTTAGACCTCATCATCCAATTCTTCCTCCTATGAATCCACCTCCAAGCCCCTGGCCTCTACCAGGTCCTTGTGGGGTTTTGTTTATTCTGAATGTTGTTCGATATAATATGTCAGCAAGAGCATACAACACTCTACATTGATTTTTATCATGTGTCGTAGTTGCACAGAACTCACAATGTATTGTATTAGGCATAGTCATGTACTTCTGCATGATAGAAAATTGCCTCATCACATGTCCATGTGTCCAAAAAATCTCACAATACTCAGCTGGTTGAGATGTTTGGGTGCCTGGAAAGGTATGGTATAGCCCTAGTGCATGGATTGGTAGAGTCACAGATACTTTCGCAACTCCTCCCATTGGTCCTAGAGAGGGTCCCATTGGATTGTGAGGAGGTCTCGTTCCCCTCATGTGCGGACATTCATTTGCCAAATGCCCTTCTGTGTATCATTTTGTGCATCAAACTTGAGGTCATCCTAGTCTTGGTATGGTTAATTATTGAATATTCGTTAGTACCGATATTTTCCCATGGTGTTGTGACAAATTTGCATCCATTGGAGTCTTGGTCACTCTGATACTCCCTATATAACCTTCCATGGATTCAATATTCATTGATTGTTACAAGGCGTCTGTTAAGGTGGTTATCCGTTGCTATGTTAAAGGAATTCGCATCAGAGGTAGTAATCCTTGGATGTACCATTCCCTTTGGTGATGTTTGTGAATTGGATGCACTAACCCCCTAATAGTGTATTTAAATTTCTGACTATACTCCCAGGAAAATTCTCCTTCCCTTTGTTGAATCTCCCACAACTCAGAGAGGGCTTGTTGCTATGACTGAGGTAGTTTGAATTCAACGATAAACTTCAAACAAACTTGGGAAAGGGTGAATGCTTGTCCTTGCACCCCTCGTTCAATAGCTTTCATGTACCATTTGAGGGCACGACCTCTCAAGGTAGTCTTAAATTATACTAGCTTGTTTATATCAGAGTCCCTTTGGATCTCTAGATGGATTCACATAGGAACCAATGTTTCTCTACATCCTCATCCCCTTTACCCAAAAAATATGGGTATTGGGCGACCGAGCCTCCAATATTTCCATCCATTCTGGGTCTCACTGTTTCTATTAGAATGAAACCTAACGACCATGGTTGCGATATGCCAGGGGATCCCAATATCCTCCCAACGTTTACACTTATAGACTACGACTAACTAACTAGATGCGATGGAATACAACTAGCATAAGAATGTGGTATAGATCTTACTACGGGTATATAAGACATCTGGGGAACGAGCGATTTGGGGATGGTTCCACTGGCTTCTGGGTGGGTTTATTTGATTTGGGGGGTCTCATTTTCTTCCTCTAGAGAAGCCTTCTCAGCCTAATTCTTGACATTTCCTGATATCGGAACTGAATTTTCTTGGTCTCCTGCACGGTCCAGACCTGCTTCATCTTCCCTTTATTCTCCACACTCCTCTTCTTCTCCACCCACCTGGGGACTCCTTCCTCTCTGCACTTCTCTCTTTTGTAATCTTAAATTGGCCAGTCTTTCTTGTGTTCTTACCTTCCTCAAATCTTCCTTCTTTATTTCATCTATTCTTCTTGATCTGATTTCTTTCCACAACACCTTGGACTGCTTTGCTACTTTCTATACCTTTCTAAGCCACCACTTCCCAACTATGGCATCTCTCCTCAAGGATCGATCATTTCTTACGTTATTTTCTTGATTTCCTCCCTTCTGTCAAAGAATCCTTTCCCTTCTCAGGTCATGATCCTACCCCAAAATAAACCTACCCTAAGTGTAGGTGTTTAGGCTGTCATCTTAGTCGAGGTAATAGTTATCATCCTCTCCTCCATCAAGAATGCCTTGATCCATAGGGGAATTTCCCTCAAAAGTCTTCCACGTGCACCTTTCTTGAAAATTTCTTCCACCTGTGAAAAAGATTGGTGATTCTCAGTTGTGAATTCAGTGATATATCCTTCCAGAGTCATGTTAACCCAAAAATTGATTGCTTTCATAATATGGTGATCCAACTGATGAAGTGTTGTGATTTTCTCTATGTCCCAAGTACAGGTCTTCTTGACATGTTCTTTGAATTATGGAGCTTCTTGTATCTGATATATCCAATGGAATAGTTCTTCTAGGAATTTTACCTAGAATATCTCATACTGGTCACTCGATCTTTCTGAGTAAAAGATAGAATCTCTTGTAGCCTTCTCGCTTGTACCTCGCAACTCCACTTCCTTCCATATAAAATCATCACAATTTCATTCCCACCATTTCTGAATATTGTATCTATAGATCTGCGGAAGCATTCTCCTTATAGGTTCCCTTTTAAAACAGAGGTCCTGACAACATAACCATTTTGTTGGCACAAAAGTGATCAGACCAAGGTCCTTCTCAATTTACCAACAAAAGGTACTGATGTAGTCTAGAGCACTGGGATTTTCATCTTCCCGTGAGGGAAGAAGTCTCACTCGAAGTGCAACCGAGATGAACATGATAGGGAAGGTTAAGGAGAATACTCAGGTAGATCTTTGAAGTATCAGGATTCATATCAGACCTGCACAAGATAGCTTAAACCTGGTGCAGTCATGAATATTTCCTAACCGAGAATGGGAAAAACATAGTTGCGATGGAATTCATAAGAAATCTATAACCATTTAAGCATATCTGTTAAGAACCAAACATCAATATAGCATACAAAAACCTCAGGAAAAGTACTCAATGCCTTGAAAAAGATATAATTTCAGATAATAAGCCTCTTCGAGGGGGCAACCTCCTTTTACCCCACTTAAATGTTCAAGTACAAGATGAATATAATTTCGTATAATAAGCCCCTTCGAGGGGCAACCTCCTTTACCCCACAATTTAAAATGTTCTAAGTACAAGATGATTCAAATGAAAATGTCTCCCTTGGTATATAGAGACTAGGAGGTATAATTACAAAATAATGTCTTAAAGCCGCATATAATTAAAATAACATTACTAATCTAAATTACAACTAATGGCCTAAAGTCACATAAATAAAATAGCATTACTAATCTAATATGCCCCACTAAGGGGTAATGAGCCACATTAGGGGCTTAACATGCCCCTCCCCTTGAGACAAGTAGTTGTCCACAACGCTTGAGTAACTCGATGCTTCAGAGTAAAAGACTCATCTCTCCCAAGTGGAATCTTCTACCGGTAGTTTCCTCCATTTAAAAAGATACTATGAAATGGATATATTCCCCAGCTGGCAAATTCTCGTGGTCGTCGATGGCTTTAGGCTCCAATATGATTTTTCCTTCCTCGGCCAGTTCGAAATATGTGCTCTGAATTAGGGGACTTGCCTATAACCTTCTTTTAAGCATGAAACATGGAAAACCTGGTATACTCATGAAGGTGCAGAAAGCTCCAATTTGTATGCCATATACCCAATTTTGCAACACCTTATAAGGGCCATGTGTGACTTGGGTGGGAATTTCTATTATCCTTCTTGGCTTGCTTGAGGGGACATCTGCTTGTATGGTTGTAATCTTTAAAAATACCCAATCCTCTACTTCAAAACTTCTTTCACTACGCATGTTGGATCTCGCTTGTTGTTTCATGATTCAGGCATGGTCAAGTTGTCCTTAAGATTTGGAGAATTTGTTGTTGGATTCTCAAGCGTGATCTTCCAACGCTTGAACCTTAGATTTTCTTTAGAGAAGAAGTGATGGAAGGAGGGTGGTATCCAAAGTGCCATAAATGGTGCTGTCATTTTTTTGTTGCAATGTGAAAGGAAGTATTATACCACCATCCTCGCCAAGGGTAACCATTTGAACCATCAGGTTTGTTTATTTTAGAAAAATAAATCAAGGTAGCCTCTTACATTTGGTTACCTATCTCAGATTGTCCATCAGGGATCTGAGGGATGATAGGATGAGCTATGAGCCAATTGAGTACCCAAACAAGAAAATACTATGTCCAAAAATGTCCATGAATATGGGATCTCTACTCTTCCTACAATAAATCTTTAATAAGCATGTAGCTTTGAACTGCCTCCATGAATGCAATGGAAACTGTATTAGCTTTGAAAGGGATGAGAGTGCACAAAAGTGTAAATATACTTGGTCGGGCCTATCAACAATCACCATGATGACAATTCTTTCCTTCAGACTTTGTAACCCTATGATGAAATCCATGGAAACCTCCCTCCCAAATGAATTTGGGATGGATAATGGTTGTAAAAGACCCTGGGTCTTAACTGTTTCCAATTCCTGTTTTGTTGGAAATCCACACATTCTACCACAAACCTTGAACATTAGTTTTTAAGGCCATCCCAAAAAAATCCTTCTTGACTCTATGGTAAGCTTTCAAAAATCCCAAGTGCCCCCATCGAGAGGTGTGGCAATTCCAATAGTACCTTTTGTTTGAGTTGGGAGTCCCACATAAATATAAGCTGCATATTTGTACCATAGTGAATCATTTTTCCATGTAAATGTATCTCATGCACTGAAATCATTGTAAACTTTGAATGAGAGTCCACACTTTTCACATATTTTTCCATTGATCCCTTGGTTTTATTATCCAATCGGGTTGGATGATCGAGATAGCCACAGTTAAATTTCAACATCTTCGTCCTTTCTTGAGAGTGCATCCTGCCACAACATTTTCTTTCCCCTTTTTATGTATCGCATTTCAAAAATCATATCCCAAATATCTTGGTTACCCATTTTTGTTAGTTCTTCCTAAGATAGTCTTGTTCCAAGAAGTATTTAAGACTATCATGATCCTGCTTTGACCTTGAAGTGCCTTACCTATTAGGTAAGGACACCATTCTTTCAATGCATGTGCATTTCCATCATTTCCTTCATAAATGGTTTGTAAGTCCTTCCCTTGAGTGGTCGAATTTTCAAAGCTGTGGGCCTTCCTTCTTGCATTAGGGACAACACCAATTCCATCTCGACAAACAAGACATTCCACAATAAAGGTTTTTGAAGTCTGAGTGGTCAAGATGTGAGCTTTACACATCACCCTTTAAGTTGTTCAAAAAAGATTTAGTTGCCTCCTGGAGTCCATGAAAATGCATCCTTCTTAGTTAGTCCATAAAGGTGTTGCTATTCTTCCATAGTCTCAAACAAACTTGTAGTAACTTGTCAAACCCAAAATCCTCTTAAGATCTTTTTAATGTTTTGGGAATCGGCCACCCCATCATGGTCTTTAATCTTGTTAGGTCTACCTTGACACCTTCTAAGAGATACACATGACCCAAATACTCTACCTCCTTTACTCCAAAGAACACTAGATGGTTTGGCATATAGGTTGTTGCGAACTTTAGTGTTGTAGCACCTTGTCAACATGTTGCATGATCCCTCCCAAGACTTCCTATAGATTAGTATATAATCACTGCAAATACTAACACAATTTTCAAGGAAGGGCTTGAAAACAAATTCATCAACCCTTGAAATGTGGAAGGTGCATTTGTAAGGCTAAAAGGCATGACCAAAAATTCGGCAATGGCCTCTGCGAGTTCGAAATGATGTTTTTGGAATATCTTCTTCCATCATTCCTCGATCCGAAGGGATACCCCCGAACGTAAGATCCAATTTTGTGAAATAGATTGCTCCATGTAGTTCATCTTAACACCATCAATCACTGAATGGGAACTTATCTTTAATAGTGATCTTGTTGAGCTCTCTATAATCTAGACACATACCATGAACTATCTTTCTTGAATACCATCACCACTGTGCAGAGTAAGAACTTTGGCTAGCTCCAATAATGCCAAAATTTCAACATTTCTTCAACCATACTAATTTCACTCCCTTTGGGGCATAAGGGTATCTCAATAGATGGCTCCACTGTTAGGAGGAACACCCCTGTGGAATTAGGCTTTTAATTTCTAAGGATCATGATTTCGACTGAGGAAGACCTTTGGGAATATCTTCAACACTTTGGAATGCTTATCAACAATCCCTGGAGATCTTGAGGAATAGATGGCTTAGATGTTTGAACATCTAGTAAGCATAGTCAAGGCACCCCTTGATGCCCCTTTTCAATAATTTTGTCATGCCATTAGAGCTTATCAATCTTTTACCCCAAGCCTGTGATACCTCTAACTCAATTTTCCCTTCCAATGAAAATTTCATGAAAAGTTCTTGAAAAATTAAAAGCCATTGTTCCTAATGATTGTAACCATTGACTCTAGTACAACATCCGACCTCAAATCTATGGGTATAGCAACTTCATTGGACTATTAATTACATATTCCCATAGTAAGATTTTGATCTTATTGCATTTTATGGAGCAATTGATAGTTCCTCCATCTACAATCATTACTTTGAACTCTGGTGCTAGATATACAAAAAATCGGGAGGTCTCTTCACAATTTATAGTTGATGAAATTATGAGTACTACCTTAATCAATTAGGACTATTACCTTTTCTTTTGATGTATCCTTCAATCTTGAGGGTTTGAGGAGTGCTAATTCCAAAAAAATGCATTACACGATATCGGGAGTCAACTCTTCGCATCTAAATTGCTTCTACTTTCTCATCTTGAGATGGTTCTCGTTTCCTTTCTCTTCTTCTCTTCACAAATCTATGTAGAATAATTTTTCCTCACCACACTTATGTCCCTTAATTGCATTTACATCGCAATTAAAGCATAAACCTTTTCTCTTTCTTTCCTCCAATTGTTGAGGTAAACAAACCTTGTAGGTTGAGGTGTTTTAGGAGAAGGAGCATTGTTCTCTATAGATGTTGATAGTTCCTCTCTAGTAGCCATAGCCATATTTTTACTTTCAACATTCTCACACCTTAAATGTATCTCCAATGATTTGGGTTCTAAAAGGAGAACCTCCTTGTTGAATGTTGTCCTTTAAAGTTCCTAAGGAATACATCAATCAAGTGCTCATCCGGGATATATTTGCCACCTTTATATTCAATCTTTGAGAAATTTCAATGCTCTAGAACCAACCCCTTTTGCTTGAGATTTATCAATTGGCTAAAGAAGGTATTGCCCTGTATCCCTAGTGTGCTATCATTTCTTCCTCGTGAAAAATTGTCCAAGTGGGACGAGCGGTTTCAAGGGAACAAAGCCATCGATACCAAACAAATCGATTAGATTCTAAATATAAAGTAGAAGCAATTTGCACCTTTGTGTATGTGGCACATTATGGAGATCAAAAGAATTGCTCCATCTAAAGTATCCATGTGATTGGTCCCTTTCCATCAAACTTCCTATATCAATCTTAGGAACTTGGTTGGTCTTCAAACCAAAGTCGAGTTTCTCCATTCTTGATTCAATCTTCCTTGTGTCCTCATCATGAATTTCATGGATGCATTTTCAATTTCTTTGGGTGTCTTCTCCACATAAAATGTTTCATTACTTCCATGATCTTAGCTCTTATCAATCCATCTTAGCTTCCCATCAATCCATCTTAGTATCCAACTTAGCTTCCATCAATCCCCTCATCTCTTTGTAGCGTCTATCTTTGGTTACCGTTTCAGAATCATTTATGTCCCTACGCATTCTTTCACCTTCATCAAGAGTCCAATTAGGATTTTCCTGAGGATTATTTGGTGTAGAAGGTCCCTTTTAAAGTGGTACAAGTTGGCCAAATATCACTTTTGAGTTTTGATTTTGAGGTGATTCTGCTAGACAATATTTATTATATTCTATCTCCAAAGTTTCAAAATTCTCTAGGTATGAAAATTTCCTTTAGGTAGTTCTCTGATGTTTCTTCTCCGCAATGCCACAGGTCTCATCAAAATTGGATGTGCTAAGTGGAATTTACGCTAACTTCCTCACAACTTGTTGATTTTGGCCTTCCAAGAGATCTCACTTGCATAGAATGCCCCGCACAAAATACACCATATAAAATTTCAAACTCGCACCCAAAAATAATACTACAGACCGCCCACGATCCAATGCAACCAGCTCCACTCAATTTGGATACTCTAGCGCACTTATGTTTGTTTTTACTCCTGAATATCTTCTTTGAGGTATTAGTCATCAGGACTAGTCAGGACACCTATCTTTGGCACAAGGTGTATCTACAAATTTTAAGATGACCTTAAGTCAACTTTTACCACATGTACCTTACTAATTTCTCTGAATGGCCTTTAGAGGATAGGGTCTCAAACATTACGTGTAAAAGTTTTTATAGAGAAATTTACACAATGAATCATCATTTCAGGATGATTCCAACCCTATCTTGTACAAAGTTGTATCTCTGAAAGTATAAGGCCTCGAGTCAATTTGAACTATCGAAGTCAGATCCGCCTACTAAATAACCTCCAAGAGGTTCCTTATGAAACACTGTATAAAAAAATGTTATAGGTAAAATTCCACGGTCTCAGATGTAGCAAATAAACCCCAAGACCTTTTGAGCTCGGTACCATATGTTAAGAACCAAACATCAATATAGCATAGAAAAACCTCGTGAAAAGTACCACTCAACGCTTTGAAAAAAGATAGAATTTCATATAATAAACCTATTCAAGGGGGAAACCTCCAATTCCAATTTAAACAATTCAAGTACAATATTATTCAAAATTAAAATGTCTCCTGGTATATATAGAGACTAGGTATAATTACAAATAATGTCTTAAAGTCGAATATAATTGAAATAACATTACTAATCTAAATTACAACTAATGGCCTAACTGAAATCTGACATAAATAAAATAGCATTACTAATCTAATATGCCCCAATTAAGGGGTAATGAGCCAATATTAGGGCTTAACAATATCAGACATAAAAGATAAAATATCGTAACATCCAATAGATTCATAAGACTAAATACATGAGATATTTTCAAGAAAATTTGGGTCTCCCACTGTATTATAACATAACAGGTTTTCTCCTCAAAATACAAGATCAGATTGAGTTATATATACAATTGGTCATGCCAAAGATAATAGCGAATGATTATGTACTACTGTGACACAAGGTTATCTCAGTCCCTTTCTCTTTCCAACACTACAATACTACATGAATCTATTACATTATTGGTTTGGTTTCGAACCTAGAACTCATAACTTAGCTAAACTAAAAACATGAATGATAACAACAATGACTCTAGCAACAAAAACACCCCCAATAACCCTTTACAATAATATTTATCCCCTATATGTATAATTTGATCCAATCTTTCTGGTTTAGAACCCAAGAGTTTTTTCTTCCTCTTGGTTCAATTGCAACCTCTTTGTCCCACAACTTGTGTTGCATTGTCCTTCCAATTGTTTCTTGTTGTGCATTCTATTTTCTCTGTTTTTTGTTCCTTCCTTTGGGTTACTGTCTTATTCAAAAATGGGTTTCGCAACTTCTGTTTATCAAAATGAAGGGCCCAACATCAGTCTTTCTCTCAAATTTTGGTATGTCTGAGGGTAACTTAGTTGGCATAGGAGGCCAACATGGTTCATGACAAATAGGATCATTTAAAAACCTTGACAAGTCTGGCAGATGAACAGTTTCCAGAAAGGGTAACCTAGGTTGTGGCAGATTTAAAAGAAAAAATGAACCTAGATTTTGGTTGGCACCAGGTTGCCAGGAAAATCTTTTTTGTTGACGAGGGTTTTAGTAAAAACCAAAGTTTCCTTGGCCAATATAAGGGGTTTGTGCGCTAGTCTTCATCTTCGATGGATTCAAATAATTTTATGACATAAATTGGATAGGGATTTGTCCCTACATGGTATTCCAAAAACCTTGGTTCAGTTTTCCCCCATCCAATCCTCCTGGCATAGGAAATGAACCTTGTTTGGGGTTCCACTGAGTGTGGGAGGGGTTTCCCCCAATCAACATGCCTTGGAGAGTTATAGAACCCTACCAGGGATTTCCAATACTTTGAGAGGATAAAACTCCTATCATCACTCCCTGTGAAGGAACAAATCCTTGCATGGGGTTAGGTTTATTGAAAAAGGGGTTTCCCCCTGATGAAAACACAAACGATGAGAAAGTTTTATTGCTAAAAGGACCAAATAAAGAGAAATTCATAGACCCAGCCATATTCATAAAGGACTTAGGCCCTTGACTCCCTCCACTAAACAAAATGAAAATCACACTAGGCCTGGATGGTTTCTGAAAATCACCTACGAGTGAAGGGGACGGAGGAGGGATTTGACCCCCACCATAAGGGACTTCATTGTATGGAGTAAAATTTCCACCGAGGGATCCTTGTAAGGGAGAATTAGAACTCCCTGCCCCCAGACCAATGATCTATAAAGTAGAGTAGGTTAAAGTTGAGCTTCTATCAAAACTCGACATCCCATATGTGAAAGGAGATCCAAACGTATTATGTATCATAGTAGTATGAGCAGTGTTTGAAGTAATGGAAGATATTGTGCCACTGCCATACGTGGTAGGTGTCTTACTAGAGGTATTCCTTGTAGGTGAATGTGGGGGAGGAGGTACGATGCCCCCTCCACCCATGGTCCAGATGGGTGTATGAGGAATCGTAGCATTACTTGCTTCCATAGCCAGTTTCCTAATGAGATTATGATCAGGTGAAGTCACCTCAGGAGGGACTACCTGAACAAGGATTGGAACTGAAATATCAGTGATCGAAGGGTTTGTGGGCCTAAATCCTTCAACTTCAAGGTTGGAAATGCTAATCTCCTCCAGTGCAAGAATTTATTCTCTAGGAATAGGCTTAAGAACAATTTCTTGTGTCCCGATAGCTTAAAAATAAACTTCTTGATCTAACCTTCACCTCAATGGTGGCGGTGGAGGATCCAAAGTTACCGGTGGAAGGTCCTGGAGCCTACGTGAATGGTGGAGTTGTTTATCTTCCACTTTGTGAAATGATCAATCGAAACTCTAAGGTAAAGCCAGGGAGAAGAAAAAAGCATGCACTACAAAATACCTAGAGGTAAATCAAGAAATCAGTAGAATGGCAGGAAGAACAGTTATGCCAACCAACACTAGAGAAACTTACCGGTGCAAGTGTAACTCGAACATGGAAACACGCTCCGGGTATACTCTGCAAATCATGATCTGACATCTGTCTTAGGTACCGTGGTATACCCCCGCAGTCACTTGTGTGAGTCCCTACAAAAGGAAACTAGTTTTCCAGCTCGCATTCAGTTACCAAGTGGGTACAGTTTACAGTCAGGTTGATCATATGATCAGGGTAGCTATGTCTGAATCCTTTCAAGGGTACTGAAGGAAAATGGTCTGGAAGAAAACTGAGGATCCTAAACTTATTCTAGGTCCATGAAGCTCCATAGTTAAATATGATCAGGAAAATCCCAAGAATGACCCTCAAAATATGATCCCCACTACTTTTGGTTAAGATTTGGAGGGTTTATCTCCTCTACCTATCCTTATCTGACCTCATGTTTATCCCCTGTATTAGAGGGGGGTCCTAGATAATTTTTATGAAACTGAACTTTTACACTCCCTATCTAAGACTCTTAAGTTTATTTAAGTGGCCTTGAAGAGTTTCCTCTCCACACCTAATTCGAGGCCCTAAAGCCTAATATAATTGGTGTACCCTATAAATGAAAACATCTAATTGATTTTAACATTAAGAATTGATTTTAGTGGCTTGATTACTTAGGGTTATGGTAGCAAAAATCGTGTTGTTATTTGAGAAAAGAAAGAAAATATTTAAATGATCTTTTAGAACATTGTTCTTTGAAAATAAATGGAAGAAAACTATGTCCTACAAGTGAATATTTGGCTCTTTTAACTTTCAAGGTGCAAACGTTTCAAAAAGAAAACTAAGATCCTACTATGCAATCTATCCTAGAATTATATTTCTTTCTAAATGCAATGCAACTACTTAAACTTTCAAGGAAGAAGATAATAAGGAACTTTAGGTTGAGAAATATTTTCTTTTATAAAAAACAACCCAATCTACTATTATAGCAAGATTTGCCTCACCCTATGCAAATTTGCTCAGAAGGCCTTTTTCCATTTCCCTATCCAGACTTGAAGTCCCTTTTTGCAAATCCCATAACTAAAAACAATATTTGTCCACATATATGCGCCCTACCTATTATACAACATGCATATATGCAGGTTGCACAATTACAGCCCGTGCACATCAGGTTTTGTGCCCAAAATTAAAAAATGGTGTCGGGTCTCCATGTCACATCATGAGATCCATGATCCTTGACCTTCCATATACTGGAAACGTTCCGAATAGACCCTTTAGTTCCACTTGAAGGCTATAAATGGGCCAAATTAGAGATATGGAAAAGGGGAGAAGAATTCAACTTTGAGAGAAAAGTTACTCTGGAGAAATTATTCACTTCATATTGAGTCTTCATCCCTTTATCTTTTTAAGTCTAAACACATTGTTCAGCCCCCAAGCTCTTCCCTACATGATTGAAAACCTCATTGTCTCTCTTATATGAGATTGCCTTTGGTGGAGGATTGAAGTAGTGGAGGCCCAACTGGAAGGGACTTAGTTTCTCGGTTTCGAACCATGCCGACACAGAAGTTTGTAATTCATTCACTTATGTTGATTACATTTTAATAGAAATACTCTTTTCTCGTCCAATTAATATCTTGAAAATATTTGAATTGTTATTCCATGGGAGTATTTGTTATTAATGTTGATGGATTATGCTATTGAATGTGATAACATTATATATTATCACCATATTCTTGTGTTTCTTGGTTGTTAAGGAAAAGTTGCAGGTATATTGATTTGATTTAAGTGCTCAATGGTGGACTTCATCGAACATATGGACAAGGTAGGCTCTTTATCTTTTCTTGTTAACATATTTTTTTATATAACATACCTAAGATTAGAGTTGATTTCTGCAATCATTTCCATCTGTTGTGGTTTACCCCTAGCCATAGAGATATTTTCCTCATAACAACTAATATAGCCAAACATGCAAAGCAACATGCAAATGCAGTTAAGAAACTACAAACAATTTTTTTATAGATTTTTTATATGCTTATGAAATGAAAATAACAAACAGCTATATTTTTTATTTTCAAAGCATAACAAGAGAAAATGATGACAAACCAGAGACTTCCTTAGGTCCTAAACCACTACCAGTGAGCAGGGATTCACCAGAATTCAAAGGAGAACCTAAATATTCAAAAGTACACCTTCAACCTTGACAAAAGACAAAATGAGACAAAGAAAACTAAACAAAATATATTTATTTAAAACTTCATAGGAAATCTGAGACTTAAAACTCTCTCAACAATAGTTAACAGAGGTATCTGGTACTCAGGAGTACCTAAGAGACTAAAACTTTCCTGGAAGAAAAAGAAACGTTTTTGAAAAACTCTTAAAAAAAAAAGGTACGTGTGTTGTACATAGCCAGATTGTGTATGTATGCGTTCTGGGCTAACACAGGGTGTGTATGTACTTGTGTTGGGTATATAACAGGGCGCATATACTACGAAACCAACTCAAAAAGAGATAAATGCAGAGTGATCATTGAGATCAGGAAAATTGGAAACACCTGGAAGGTAAACAAAGACTCTTATAGACTCAGAAGGAACATAAAATAATAGGAAATCAAACCAAAATAATCTCCTAAAAATACCCTAGAGAGACTCCCCAGTGAATTCGCCAATTATTCTATGGGGAAAATTCCCCCTAATCTGGGTCTAGGGACTAGGCAGAGTCTTGACACCTTAAAAGATAGAAAAGCTTTTGTTTTAACCAAATCCAACAAAATCTAATGGTAATTAAGGGAAGGGATAGAAGATCAAAATGTGTACCTTGAGTCCTTTCATTTTTTGTAGATCCATTCTTGTTTCTATCCCTTCCAAAATTGCAGGTTTCCTCCCAAAACTGGCCTAAAAAAAATTCACGGAACAAACTATGAAAACATATGTATAACTACCAAGATCATCTAAAGGGTTAGATATTCATAAAAAAAATCATAAACATAAACATAAAGACATAAAGATCCAAGACAAGAAGTTTCTCTTTTATTAATAACAAGATTGGAATTTACAACATGAATCTTGTCGACACCGCTCCACGAACCTCGCCTGGGTTCCTCCACTTTGAATCCAAGTGCATCATTCACAATATGCTATCCTCACAACCAACATGCCAATATAGGTAAAAGGATGGATTTTATAAGGAGGATGACTATAAGGGAATGATGAGGATGAAACTCAAAATATGATGCAAAAGGATTGGAATGCAAGGGAGAAAATTTGGCAGAGTTCACTTGCCTCTTCATTCATATATCCAAATTAACCCCCTAGGGCACCTTTTATATGGATAAAATATGGTTAATTAGTTGTCATAAGGGATACATGAGGTAAGATGGTTATGAAACCTGACATAGCCCATAAACTCCACCTGAAAGCGTGGAAATTTTTAATTTTTGCAATGTTTTAGAGTATACGCAAGCTATTAGGCATGCAACTAGATTATGTACGTGTTTTTCATATGTATCAGGATGCGCACACCATGAAAAAAGGTTTTTTTAAGAGGAACCTCAACAAAAGTGGTTGGTGGATATGTAAGTAAGTAGGGAAAAGTAAAAAATTCATGATAATGGAATTTTGATCTAGGCCCCAAATATTCCAGACTCCTCTATGGAATTTTTCTCCCAGTAAGTTTCCCACCAATGTTTGACATGGGGGAGAGCCTTAAGGAGAACAAAGGTGATATTTTATCTATCCAAAAAATTGTGAACATTGAAATAACCTTCTAGAAAATTTAACCATTTTCTCAAAGCATCTGCATCAATCTGACCTTCAAATACAAGAATATCAAAATTAACTCATACCTTTAATGGGGTAGCATCTCCAAAGAGAATTCTTAACAAAGATGCACCTGCTTTTGTCAGCAATAGTTGAAGAATTTGGGAAAAATTCTCCAACATATCGTTCCTCTGTTATGTGAGGGCATCCATGAGAAGAAACTTAATGGGGTCTTTTTCTCCCTCATTCCTCTTCTCTTCCACCATGGGAGGCCTCTTGGGCTGGTGAGAGAAATTGTCATAAAGAGAAACTAGCTTGAGACTCAACTCTCTATACCCTGACCTTGTTGGGAACATGCACTAAGAAACTACTAGCACAGGGGAAGACCCAGGGTTCAACGCTTCAATACTGCACCAACAAAACCCTAAATACCGGCCCTTTCGACAACACCTCTGAAGTAGATGAAGTCTCACCTGAGGTAGAGGCAGAAGGGCTTGGAGGACTGAAGTGTATACAACCTAGCTGGGACACAGATCTATGATTACAACACTTAATAGAGCACTTAGCAGTTAACATTCATGAGTCTTTAACCCTGATTCACATCGTAGGCTAAAACCCTAATTACATAACAATGCAGTATTAATCAAGATCTAATCACATCTAACCCTTCAGCACATAGCATTAAGAAGATCTTGCATTCATTCATATCATTAAGCACTAAGCTAATACATTAGATGCATATAACATACAAAGATTACATCACTAAGCATAAATCACATAAATCACACAAAGCAACCACAACACAAGATATGCGTGCTTCACCCCCAGCGTGGGGCTATGTCCACCAACTCTTATCCTCTTTTAATAGCTTCTTCCAATATCCTTACATGCACAAAGCCACAAATCCAACTCTGCATAGGACAAGAGATCTGTGCACACCTCGCCAAATCCTCCTTCCTAGAGTTAGATCCAAGCACCAAGCCTCTACAGAGTCTATGCACACAACACTTACAAATGCTTTCACTTAGCTCTGTGAGCCTCAACATACAGTATGCATAAATAATTTACAACTATTCTCACTTAGCACACCGACCTACTAGGTCTGATACTTCTTACAATTCCTAGCTACTTATTTATACATTACAAATGAGGCCTAAGCATGGGTAAACCCATGGGCTGAAATCCCATACCCGTTACATAAACCTTAAACCCAACAATCCTACAAAAAGGGGGTGAGATCCCACGATCTCTGCTTCGCTTGGGCACTCTGTCTTCAACCAACCTGTCGAAGTCCCAAAATTGGTCAAACACAACCAAGGTTCTCCAAAACTTGGTCGAGGGACAACAGGCCCCCAACACTCACCTGTGACTCATCCTGAGTCACTCTGATCTAGGTAATTTTGCTTCGAAGGCCTTGATATTGTCTCAAGCTGCCTTGGCTTGCTGCTTCTCTAGAGCCTCCTACTCGATGAACTGTTGAATGACTGTCTCAGTGACAGGTCCTTCTAAGCATTGTTCCACTGTGGTGACTAGTTGTTCTAACTTTGCACATTGTCCCTTGATCTCTTCAAAAAGGGTGCAGGGTTCCTCCTGTACCGGCTGGAGTCATTGAGTCACTTCCATGACTCTACTCTAGATGGCATGGAACTGCTTCTAAACTACATGTTGTTCCTATGACCTTTTCATCTTCTCAACCACTGAAAGTAGTTTCAGTTGCACTTGCACTGCCGATGCTTGTTGTTTTTCCTCCTAGAGATGTTCTTCTAATGTTCTTAGTTTTGGGTCCTCTGCAAGGATATCATAGGTCTGTGCACTTTAGTTTCTGAGTTTCTTGCATTCTAACGCCAATGCCTTGATTCTTTCAACTTCTCCCCAGGTAGTTTCTTCCCTCTAATATCGCACTTCCTGCAGAGTGCTCGACACTGCTTGCAATTCCAGTTCTACTACTCTTTCTTGGATTTGTTGAATGGCTTCAGTGAGCTTCCCCACTTGGCTCTTACTTGTCTCTTCTTCCATCGGTTCCAATCCTGGCATGGAGCAAAGTGCTCGAGTGACTGCTTCTCTAACTCCAATCTACTATGCAAGCAACTGATCTTTCTCTCACTGGATCTACTCTATGTCCACTTCAAACTTCATTCGGAGGTCATCTTTCTCTTGCTTCTCACTACGCAAGATAGGTGCACTACGCCATTTTGGATGGAGGCTATCTTGTAGCCCCGCTTCTCTTTCTCCACATCACCATAGTTGTCTTTTATTCACTGTGCCAAGGCACGATCTGCAACCTTCCCTAGGTAAAAATCCTGAGGGTCTAGTCCTTGCATGCTCAATCTAGTGATCTGGTGGATCAACGTCAGATATACAGTGATGCACCTATCCAATCATAGGCAATCTCCATGGTAGCATGAAAAGAGGCGTTTAACGCACGCGTTAACCTCTTGATGTCTGCCAAAGTGTGGTATCTTCATCACATTAAGGATTTTTTATCTTGCGATGTCCATGGTCTATGGTTGGGGGACTATCTTCGGATCCTTACCCATTTTCTTTGTCAAGTACTTATGTGGTGCGAGAATTCCATAATTTTTTCGGTCTCCTAAGTTGAAATCACTGATCTTTAGTGTCAGAATTTGTCCCAACTTTGGTCCAACTGCGTGTATCCCCTTCGGGAGGTACGCAGTGATCAGTGTGTATTCGAAGTCTCTCAGGATGTTTTCATGGCTAACCACAGCAGCCAGAGGTGGGATATAGTCGGGAAAGACCGACAGGATGAGATTCTCATTCGCCAGGTCATCGCAGTGCTTGCTACATTTCTCGGTAGTGGGTCAGCTAGACCGACGCTGCGTAGTCAATGAGGATGCTTCCAATCCTCACGTCGATGAGGCCTGTACTCCTATAGACATGACCTTTTCAGCCATAAGGTCTATTAGGATTTCCTCGAAAAACTTATCTACTATGCTACGTTCATCTGACATATACGCTCGAGATCAGATATCTCAGGTAGGCGAAAAAACACTCAAAGTAAGAAAATTGGGTGGTGAGGTCTCAATAAGAACAATGCGATAGCAATCAATTCTCTATGGGCTTGGATAATCACAATTTGCAAAAGTATCCTTAGTGGGACATGCGACAGAATAAATAGAAAACATAGTAACGAACTTCCCCAATGGAAAGGAATGTCATAATCAATATGATTCCATTTCTTATGGTGCGGTCCCAATGGTCCAATGGTGATATTTCTGACAATAAATGTGTTTCTATCTGTTCTAGAACATTGTTTGAACGGTCATATTGCTTCACCGTGGAGAAGTGCCAACATGCATTTTTCTGCTATTCTGACAAGGTTCAAGTTCTGCAAGCCTTCCTTATGCAAAGTCCTCTCTAGAAGCCCTTGCAATTTTTCTAGCTTTGATTTCTTCTACCTCAGTTTTCTTACTTTCTTCCCTGTGATATGTGTCTTTGGATTTCTCTTTCCATTCGTGTTCTTATCTTATCTTAGCATAGTAACTTCACACTATTGAGGGTCTTTCATAGTGTTTAAGGTTAATACTTCTTCTATTATTGTTTCTAGAGTAGGTGCTTTTCTCTCCTGCATGGATAGGTTCTTTAAGCATTCTTGCGCTCTTTCAACTTCGACAGCCAAGTCTTTGGCCCTTAGTTGCTTCGATTTGTCCTCCTGTTCTTCTATTAAGCATGCTATTCTCCTAGACATGAAATCCCTTAATTCTTTTTTTTGTTTTTCTATAGCTTCCTCTTCTTGTTTCCTTCGGATCTGATCTCTCTCAATCCAATTCCTTCCTAACAAAAGTACAAAGGGATCTATTTTCTCAACAAACTTAATGACCTCAAATTATTCTTCTGTCGATGTTCCATGAACACTCATANCCACATAGGGTTATCATCTTTCCTTTAAACATTCCTATTCCTCCTAATGAAGGAATCATAGCAGGCTTTCCCAAAATTTCCCAAGTACTTTTTGGCACAATGTTCACCTGTGTTTTTGTATCCAATACACAGTCTATGTCGAAGTCTCCTATTCTTGTTTCTATGCATTGCTTATCTTTTAAGATCTCTGGTAAACTAATGTCCCTGTGAGCATTCAATGTTTCTTTCATCTGCAATAATATAGCCTTTGATTCTTTTTGGTGCTCTAGCACATTCTTAGTTTCTTGACCTTCTTCATGGTTTTCTTGTCTCATGTTCATCTTCTCAACTTTAGCAATCATTCTAGGGCAATCCAAAACTTCATGTCCAATATCTTTAGAACAAAGTAAAATAGGACCTCTACTATTGCATTCCTTAGCAACATGTCCCGGTATTTTGCAACTATAACAAAGAGTCAATCATCTCATTATCTTAAACGATCCCCAACCTCTCCTATATTGTGCACTGAGATCACAGTGATGGACCTGCAAAAAATTCTTTCTAGGATCCTGCATCCACTTGTTAGTCCAAAAATTCTTTATATGCATAGGAATAACATATATTTCACTATTTCTATCAGATATATTCATATCAAAACTTCTTTCTTCTAGCTATGCCCTAGTTTTCAGACTAGGACAAAATTTGTCAATCATACCTAGATTCATACTTTCGAAGTAAAAATTTCCACTTATCTTATGTTTATCAGAGCACAAAGATTTCAAGATCATACCTCTTTTCTTCAGATTAGAATTCTCTTCTTAGCAGAAAGCTTCAAAAGTCAAGTAGAGTATTGTGCACTACATCAACAGATCTACGCACAGAGCTTTCTCTTTTCTTCAGTTCCTAGCAATCACAGTTCCAGGTCCCGACAATGGAACCATTTGTTGGCACAGGGGTAGACCCAGGGTTCAACACTTCAACATCGCACCAACAAAACCCTAACTACCAGCCCTTTCAACAACACCTGCGAAGAAGATGAAGTCTCACCCGAGGTAGAGGCAGGGAGGGTTGTAAGACTCAAGTGTCTACAACCTAGCTAGGACAGAGATCTATGATTACAACACTTAATAGAGCACTTAGCAGTTAACATTCATGAGTATTTAACCATGATTCACATCGCAGGATAAAACCCTAATTACATAACAACGTAGTATTAATCAAGATCTAAGCACATCTAACCCTTCAACACATAGCATTAAGAAGATCTTGCATTCATTCACATTATTAAGCACTAAGATACTACATAAAATTCATCTAACATACATAAATATTACAAAACTAATCATAAATAACATCAATCGCACAAAGCAACCACAACACAGGATATATGTGGTTCACCCCCATCATGGGGCTATGTCCACCAACTCTTATCCTCTTTTATTAGCTTCTTCCAATATCCTTACATGCACAGAGCCACAAAGCCAACTCCTCATAAGACAGGAGATCTGTGTGCACCTCGCCAGATCCTCCTTCCCCAATTTAGATCCAAGCACCAAGCCTCTACACAGTCAGTGCACACAACACTTACAAACGCTTGCACTTATCTATGCAAGCCTCAACATACAGTATGCACAAATCATTTACAACTATTCTCACTTAGCACACCGACCTACTAGGTATGATACGTCTTACAATCCCTAGCTACTTATTTATACATCACAAATGAGGCCTAAGCATGGGTAAACCCATGGGCCGACATCCCATACCCGTTACGTAAACCCTAAACCCAAAATATCATGCAAAAAGGGGGCAATATCCCACGATATCTGCTTCTCCTAGGTGCTTCGTCTTCGACCAACATGTCGAAGTCCCAAAATTGGTCAAACATGACCAATGTTCTCCAAAACTTGGTCGAGGGCCAACAAAAATGACAAGTATTGGCATGCTCTAATACCACTGATCCAGATTATTTTGAGAAAAAAATGAAGGAACATATATAACAATGAAATATACATAGATATTGCAATAAACATAGTGATACAATAATGCAATTTTTATTAATGAGAGAATGTATAGAAACTATAAAATTACAGAGTGAATGGTGGCAGCTTATCTATGAGAAGAGATGTGATGGCTACGCTCATTCGCAAGAAGATGATGATGATTAAAATGAGGCTCTATATTCCTTTTTAACATAAACAAAATTGAAAACCCTAACCCTGGAAGATGAAATACCAAAAGGTTTGCAGGCCTCAATGGGGGTAGTTGGTACGCCAACTTCCCAAGGGTGTAACTTTTTCATTCGATCTCCATTTGGGGAGCATGATAGCTCATTGGAAAGGTATACCCTAGGATTACACATTTTTGCATCACACTCTAGCTAAATCCTATAGTTTGATTGTGGCAGGCCTAAAAAACATTGTTTAGGGCTTCAAAATGAGACCAAAAAATGTTGTTTAGGGTCTCAAAATGGGCCCGAAAGTTTAGGACTTGAAAAGATGTAGAAAAAATGCCAAGGTGGAAACCCATGTTTTGAGCTAGTGGAATAGGTGAGTGTCCACTGATTTCTACCTGGATCAATTCAACCCCTTAGTAAGCAATGGTCTTCATTGCGTCAAGTCCCTGGGGAAGATTTTGTTGAATCTGAACCTTGGTGATCTGCTTGCCTTATTGAAGAAGTTGTCATGCTTAGATTGTTGAAGGATGTTATGAACATGTTGTTGGAGGGATTGGATCCATTTAAACAATCTAGTTGCATGATATGTCTACATGTGGGAGGACTCTGCCAGTGAACATGCAACATGAAGAACATGAAGGGATTCATCATAACTTGGTTTAAATGGGCTTTGTGGAGGAAACATCATAGGTGCAGTAGGAATATCTTGGTGCTCTTCTACAATATTGCTGGTATGATTTTGATGGATAGAAGGGTCTTGGGATGAGGCTGCAGTGGTTGCAATTTTTTTATCATCTAACCATATTTTGAAGAGGCTAAAGTTTTTGGTATAAGATATTACTGTGCGACATTGTTTTGTTGGGACAATAGTCAGAAATACTTCTGGTATCCTGTAAGGATGACCCACCAAAGTAACAATGATGCTATGGGGTTGAGACTCATACAAAAAATGATGCCTCCACATATATGGTTGGCCTAGCAAAACATCACAAACTTCCAATGGGGAAACATCACACAGTACCTCATCCTTGAAGGGATTGATGTTGTATGATAGGTGGCACTGTTGGCTGACACAAAGATCTCATCCCTGTTGAGGCTATCCGATGTTGTATGGTTTTGGGTGTGGTGTTGCCAAAAAATCAAACAACTTGATGACCTCTGCTGAGATGAGGTTATTCTGGCTTCCACTATCAATAATAAAATGTAGCGGGGTCCCTTTCACCCACATCTATGAATTGAAAAGGCGCTCCCCTCCTCATGATCCTCTGATTCTTATAATTGGATTATTGCGATCACACCAATAGCAGTGGGTTTTGCATCAATTACCTGTCTCCTTTTATTATTATATGAGTCAGAGTTTGAGTCAAGGCTCGGATATGTTTCTTTGATCTTGGATACCAATTATTGTTGCAAGCGACATTCATCAATGTTGTGCCAAGGGATTTTGTGGAAATCACACCACTTCCCAGTGTCCTTCGTCTTCTTCCCATTGCTCTTATTTTCGTATGGCTTGGAATGGTTGTCCTGAAGTTGGATATTCTATGGATTAGGGCTACCTTTACCATACATTCATTATTTTATATTTTTAGACCCAAATTCTCACTTGTTCTGGTGCTTAAATTTCTTCTCAATTTTGACAACACATCGATAAGCTACTCCCAGTGATGAGATGTCTAGAAAATCCATTTAGGTTTGAATGTACTTGTGTAGAGACCCGCGGTATTTTAGAACCAAATGTCCCTCGAAGTCTTTGATACCAATATTAGTGTGCAAGGTATGGAAGGTATTTGTGAACTATGGCATTGTTTGGTCCCTCTCTTGATGCAGCGTGGTCCATCTCATGTATTGGTCATCATAGTTTTCCATAGGGTAATATTTCTCCTTGACTACATCCATAAAAAAATTCCAATTAGGCTCGACCCCAAATATTCTAGACTCCTCTGTGGAATTCCCCCCCCAGTAAGTTTCCCACCAGTGTTTGTCATGGGGGAGAGCCTTAAGGAGTGTAAAGGTGATATTTCATATGTTGAAAAAATTGTGAACAAAGAAATAACCTTCTAGCAAATTTAACCATTTTTCCAAAGCATCTGCATCGATATGAGCTTCAAATATGGGAATAGAAAAATTAACGTGTACCTTGAATGGGGTAGCATCTCCAAAGAGACTTCTTGACGAAGACGCGCCTATTATTGTCAGCAATCATTTAAGGATTTGGGAATAGTATCCAACATCTCATTTCTATGTTGCGTGAGGGATTTCAAGAGAAAAACTTGATCGTATCTTTTTCTCCATCGTTCCTCTTCTCTTACACCATGGGAGGTTGCTTGTGCTGGTGAGAGTGATTATTATTAAGAGAAACTAGCTCGAGATCCAACTCTTTATACCCTGACCTCATGGGGGACATGGACTAAGAAATTAAAAGGACTATCCTCCTCTAATACCGCTGATTCAGATTATTTTGAGAAAGAAATGAAGGAGGATATATAAAAATGAAATATATAGAGATATTTCAATAAACACAGAGATACAGTAATGAAATTTTTTTATTAATGAGAGAATGTACAAAAACTGCTAAATTACAGAGTGAATGACTTGCTAGAATGGTGGCAACTTATCTTTGAGAAGATATGTGATGGCTATGTTCATTCACAATAAGATGAGGATTATTACAATGAAGCTCTAGAGGCCTTTTTGAGTTAAATAAAATCCAAAACCCTAACCCTGGAAGATGAAATTGCAAAATGTTTTCGGGCCCCGATAGGGGTAGTTGGTACGTCACCTTCCCAAGGGTATATATTTTGCATACGATCTCTGTTTGGAGAACATGATAGCTCCTTGGAAAGGTCTATCTGAGGAATACACATTTTTCCTTCACAGTCTTTCTAATACCTGTAGTGTGACTGTGGAGGGCCCAAAAAATGTTGTTTAGGGCCTCAAAATGGGCCTGAAAGTTTAGGACCCAAAAAGATATAGAAAAACTCCCAAGGTGGAAACCCCTGTTTTGAGCCAGTGGAATAGGTGGGTGGCCATCAATTTCTTCCTGGATCATGTATAGGCTAAAGATCCATCCTATGTGAGTAGTGGCAAGTAGCAAAGTGGAAGAGAACAGGGATCATGTAGCTTCGAAGGTTGAGAAGCCAAGAGGGAGTCAACCTTCAAGTTTAGGTGGGAAGGAGAAGTGTTACAAGTCTGTCAAGAAGGTTTCATGGTACAATATGGCCACACAAGATGCTTAGGAGTAGGATACTTCTAGGATAATACTCAGAGGTAGTGAGTATTTGGAAATATGTCAAACCATCATGGTAGGGATAACTTATGTGTTAGAGGGAGCAACCAATCATGTGGATTGGAGAGCATGCATGGTAGAAAATATGGTAGCGAATATAGAGCAAAACATAGGTGGGAGAAGTACCTTCCTCTCTAAGAGGGATTTTTGATGTTTTTGGTAGCATCAGACATGTATTTTCTCATTTTCCTATGTTTAGCATGTGAAAAGTTTTGAAAGCCTAGTGTGATTTTAATTTAGTTAAAATGAATTAATTAAAGTAAAAGTGTTTTTATTATTAATTGTGTTATTTAAGGAACATGCATAACATGCAACATGTAATCTAAATCTTAAGTGAGTGTGAGAAGTAATCTCAGCCATAGATCACTTTGAAGATTATAAATAGATTGTAACTCATAATTATAAAAGCAAGGTTAGGGTAAAGAAGAATTTTTTTTTAGAGGAAGTCACTTTTGCGAGATACACTTGTGAGAGACTTTGGTGAGAGACCAAGGTTGAGGAGTGTAGGAGAAAATAAGGAATTTTTCTTACACTGTAGAGTGAGGAGATCTCACAAGTTGGGTGAAGATATTCATCCACGTATTGATCGGAGGGTTGGATCACAAAGGACCGTGATTGAATATCTTGGATAGGTGGCGAAGTCTTCCATATAGAGGTCATATAGGTCAAGGAGGAGAGTGAGAAACGGAATCCGTAGGTGGGTTTCAAAGGAAAGAGAACAGAGGAAAGAAGAGAACTGTACATAAGTGTTCATACAAGATTTCCATACACATACATGGTTCACAGTGTAGACATTCATGTATATACACGATTCAATAGAAGGAGAATCATGTATGCCTCGGGAAATGTGCTAGTACAGGGTCGTACAACAACATAAGAGTTTACAGGTTTGAGTGTAGTGTATACTTCTCTTTGTTGGCCATTTTCCTTGTTATGGGAGCCCTGATTTGACTTTAATAAAAGAATCATTGGGATGGCTTTCCCTGCAAGATTTTTCCATAGGTTTATACCTGAAAATATTGATGTTTATGTGTTCTTGAGATTTTGGTTTCCTTGTTTATGTTTCCATTGCATGTTTATTTGATTACTCAACTTTTCTTTTAGTAGATAAAGTGATTTTATTTGAGAAAACTGTTGGGTGTTGAGTAAAGTGGTAAAATATCAACATGGTATTAGTGCATACCAATGGTTAAGTCCACCTGAGAATATTCAACAAGATCCAAATGAAGGGGAGAGATACAATGAGTCAATGTATGAGGATTCTCGGAGTTCGTCCATTGAAAATATCTATAAGGTTACTGGCTACAGGGAAGATTATATCCACCCCACCGTTGATGGAGAATTGAGTTGGAGAAGTGTCAAGTCCTATAAAACTAATTCTGAGGCTGACCTAGAAACATGGAAGAATAAGCTATATGAGGTATCCACTTGGAGGTGTGTGAAGATATCCAAATATGTTCAATGGATTGGCTCTAAGCTATGCGATGCCCTATGGTTTGACGATATGGGACCAATGCAGGTGTTCCTAACTCAATTTGAGGAGCCTATACTAGGGGATCGTCGAGTGCAGGCCATGTATGATGTAGTACAGGGAACACTTGTTGGTCGGACACACACCGAGAAACCATGACTGAATGGGAAAAGGTGGCCGAATTGATCAAGGTATATTCCAACCCATTTAGGAATTCGAACTAGACAATCAGTACTTGGGATTTTGATCTACTTGGGGTGTATTATGCATTGTTGAGTTATGTTTGTGTATATTTTTAATTCTCAGTCCTTATGAGTTATTAGATATGAACTGTACTTATATCAGTCGATATGGATTCTTGTATTTTTATCCTTCATCCCCATCACAAGAATTTATTGTCTCTGTGATATCCTCTGCATCTCAGGTGAGACCTTCCTTCACTACAACAAATCCCTATGATTAGCTTCCTTTTTATCTCTCTTTTTTGCTTCCACTAGTTGTTTTAATGTATTTTTCTCCACTTTTTTGCTAAAGTCAAAAATATTTATTGGGATGGCGCTATTTTGGGTGATATTTTTTCCAAGTAACCCATGTTGGTGGTAAATTTGGCGCTAATAGTGCTTGATATAAAACCTAATTTTGCACCTAACTTAGAACCTAATTTAGTGCCCACTATAGAACATAATTTAGTACCCTATTTAGTGCCCAAGTTATCACCAAGTTTAGCTTCTAGTTTATCTTCTAGTTTAGAGATCATATATCCCCCCGCCGGCCTCTACCTATGGAGAACGTGATGGAACCTCACTTGGATCATCGAACTAGCATCTCTGGCTAGCCCTTGCCTCATATACTGGCCTCACACTAGCCTCATCCCTCCGATGTTTCTCTCCCACCCAGAGCTTTGCTCATGGCTCACTAGCCCCTGGTGCGCCGACTCCCCAACCATATCCACCTCCCGACCTCACGGCCCCACATCTGCAAACAAAAAAACAAAGATAGATTCAACATCCATATAAATATAAACATATTATACACTATCAAAACCACAAAACATAAATGCACAAACATACCTCTCTCGTCCCAAACCTCTCCAGGAGGCAACACCATGTCCGATTCATGCCAAAAATCCATCCCACCATATGGGAATCATAGTATAATATGTGGCATGTGGTGCCACACATGTGCCAACGTGGCCGTAAAATATTGGCCACCCTCTCCCCCTCTAAGCTATACCAAAATATGAGCCCACTGCATCAATCGTGGCTCCTGCAGTCCTGCAGGTGGAAACAAAACCCTAGGGTAAAACATGGGTACCCTCTGCAGAAACCATGCCACTAGGATAGATCCAAATGCAAACTCACTGGATTCGATGGTCCGACACCGATGTATCTTCCCTATCATATTGGCATGCAACATCAAGCACCAGGTGAAAAATTCCCCATCTAGGACCCTCTCCATAATCCTCAGTTGACTCCCATTGATCCATTGAGTACCTAAGGATCCATAGATCCTCACAATCATAGCCATGATGCACTAATGAAAGAGCGCATCCATTGCCTCAATATGGAAAACCGAACTTGACATTGTGTTCGGCCCCATACAATAATCTCGTGCCAAGTCTATCAAACGTACATCCCCTGGAAACTGGGGGTCGACAGGCAGGGCCATTCCCCGAAAGGGGAGCCCCGTCAAATAATACACATCCTCAACAGCTGAGAATGAGGATTATCCATGAGTTTAATTAAATCATGAATGTTGAGGGATGCTAAATATGGCATGGGGGTGGTGGAGGATTAGTTCCAGCCATGGTGTGAGAAGGTAGTGGACATGACCCTTGAGGGGGATTTGATGGGGATGTACTTCTCCCTTGAGAGGAATTTTGTCCCCCGCCTCCTTGTGAAGGAGAGATATTGTATGGATGTCCTTGGGAATTGGACTCAAGTAAGGTGGAACCAAGAAAATTTGATCCCAAAATAGTGGCACTCACAGGGGTGTTAGATGGTTGGGTCGGTGAGTGAGAAAGACTAGGAACTCCTTTGAGAATAGGAGGGAGATTCTGCAAGCATATGGAGTGAGAGGGATTCTGTGGGTCCCTTATGATGTCCGAATATCAAAGTGAATGTGTGAAAATAGTGATGAGAGCAATAAATGAACAAGAGACTTGTATAATTTGGACCTTCACAAAATATCTCACAATCGTGTGTAATCAAATGAGCATCATACATAAATCGAATGTAAATAAGAATACATGTGGGTTGGTGGATTTTTTCCACATGGGAGAGAAAAGAAAACAAATGATCGTGTCCTAAAAATACGTATTGTCCTTCCTCTCAAATAGCACTGGACCTTCCAAGAGCACTCAAAAGTGGGGTCTGAAGCCACCAGAAGAGGAAATAGTGAAGGATGAAACAATCAGTTATAATGAGGGGTAGAGGGTGCATATCCTGAAAGAGATGGAGATATTTCCCAATAGCCACACAAAATCTGATCAAGGTGCAATTACAACCCACAATTTCCACCTGGGTAGATGTCCTAAATTTGCCCACTAGGTACCTCAGTCAAAGTGCGGAATTTATATTTTCGGCCTCAAAAATGGGTCACAAGATAGATCCCTTCCAAGAGTTGGGTGACTCAAGGGGGGACGTAAAGAAAAACCGGACCTTGGACTTTGACTCTTCATGGTTATCTCCTTGCCTTATGTTTTCAGGAACATTTGACTTGGAGGATTTTTAAGTTCCCTATTTGTCAACTTCTAATGTTTGATAATGTGAGAACCAAATTATGGGGGGTTATTTGGATGCCTACCCCCAAGATCCTACCTAGACTAAAAAAATTATTTTGGCACCTCTTGTGGAGGAAAACATAGTGAGTTCTTAGAAAAAATTCAGGTGTGGTGGTTTGAGAGATTGGGGGTGTGAACCAATCGCATTTGAATTAAGTGGGTGTGGATAATTTCTTCAAGAAATAGTGGGATGTTTCAGAATTCTTTTGGAGAAAACCTACTTCAACCTACACAATTCAAGATGAAATTATGTGAGTGAGGAGTGACTTTGTGTGTAATAAAGTGATAAAATGTGACAAATTTTAATAATTTAGGTGTAAATTTGCAACATGTGGACTTCCTATGGTCCTTACAAATCTTGGTTACCTATCTTACTAGATGTCATTGGTACAACCTTGCAGAATTTTAAAAGCCATAAAGAACTAGCATGTGGACATATGGGTCCTTACCAATCCTTTAAACTCCCTAATGTTGTTTACACTAAGAAACATTTGAATAAAATATCGTATATTGCAAGCATGTGGACATGTATGGGTCTATTACTTTGATCTTTAGACTCTCCTAGTGATGTAAACTAAGAGAATAATTTCAAAAACTATCCTAGTTTTGCAACATGTGGGCATGTATGGTCCCTTACAAATTTAAGATGGTTTTCAAAAGAAACTAAGAGGATCCATAGGGTGGATTTGTCCTCTCCTAAAGATTTTGTTAAGTGAGATGAAATGTCCCATTAACCACCTTTCTAATTCTCAAGATCGCTCTGTTGTGCGAGAGAAGAGCATACTCAATGATTGAATTTGATTTCTAGTCCCAATGCAAGTGTTTTTTATATGTGATAGAAAACAATCTCAACTTAACTCTTACAATCAAAATAAGCCATCCATGTGGAAACTAAAGAAAAAGAGGATAAATGTGGTTCTTTTTAACCCCTAAGTGCCTATGTTTTGTTGGTTGTGGAGCCTGATTATCTTCCTGATTTCTAGGTCTTTTACTTTCAGCCGTGTTTATACCCCATGAAGTATTTACACCCTAGAAGTATGTACACTCTTCCACGTTGGGGAGTGCAGAGGGGGNTTGAAATTTATTCAAATTGTGCTTGTATGCATCGAAATTTTACATTGTTATACTAGACACATGCCTTGACAGTATGGGAGGGTTTCAAGACTCAAGGATGTATGATGTCCTAACATAATCTTTGAGATCGTCCATGTTTTCATCAAGGTTTATCATGCATGTCTCATTGTCATCATTTGTTATTTCCATCTATAGAATCTGTGTCGAAAATATCTTGAAAACTCATGGAACTTCCAATACACCCATCACAAATGTCATCCACCAACCCCGCATAGTGAGAAGTGAATAGGGCCAACACTGAAATTTCTTCAAACTGTGCCTATATGTGTCAAAATTTGATGTAGTTAGAGTAGACACATGCCTTGATGTTATGGGAGGGTTTCAAGACTCAAGGATGTCTAATGTCCCCATATAATATTTGATATTATCTAGTACGTTTGCATCAATGTTCATCATGGACATATCATTGTCATCATTCGTCATCTCCATTTGTATAATATTTGTCAGAACTCTCTTGAAATGTCATGTAAATTCCAATAAACCCATCACAAATGTATTCCACCGACCCCGCACAGTGAGCAATGAATGGGGACAACGTTGAAATTTATTCAATTTGTACCTATATGCATCAAAATTTGACATGTCTATACTAGACACATGCCTTGATGGTATGGTAGGGTTTCAAGACTCAAGTATGTCTGATGTCCCCACATAAGATTCGATATCATCCATGTTTTCATAAATGTTCATCATGCACGTCGATCTCATTAACTTCATTCGCCATTCCCTTTTATAGAATCTTTGTCGAAAATCTCTTGAAATGTCTTGGAACTTCCAACATGCCCTTCACCAATGTCATCCATCGACCCCGTACAATGAATGATGAATGGGGCCAATGTTGAAATTTATTTGAAATGTCACTGTATGCATTGAAATTTGACATGGTTAGACTAGACACATGCCTTGGTGGTATGGGAGGGTTTCTAGACTCAAGGATGTTTGATTTCCCCACACAATCTTTGAGATCATCCACATTTGCATCAGTGTTCATCATGCACGTCTCATTGTCATCATTTAACATTCCATTCTATAGAATCGTTGTCGAAACTCTCCTGAAATGTCATGGAACTTCCAATACACCCATCACAAATGTATTCCATCGACCCCATACAGTTAGCAGTGAATGGGGCCAATGTTGAAATTTTTTCAATCTGTGCCCATATGCATTGAAATTTTACATGGTTATACTAGATAGTTTCCTTGATGGTATGGAAGGGTTTCAATACTTAAGGATGTCTGATGTCCCCACATAATATTTGATATTTTCCATGTTTTCATCAATGTTCATAATGGATTTTTCATTGTTATCATTAGTAATTTCCATTTGTAGAATCTTTGTCGAAACTCTCTTGAACTGTCATGGAACTTCCAATACACCCATCACAAATGTCATCCACCAACCCCGCATAGTGGTCAGTGAATGGGGTCAACATTGAAATTTCTTCAAACTGTGTTTGTATCTGTCGAAATTTGATGTAGTAAGAATAGACATTTTCTTTGAAGTTATGGGAGGGTTTCAAGACTCAAGGATGTCTGATGTCCCCATATAATATTTGAGATTTTCCATGTTTTCTTCAACGTTCATCATGGATGTATCATTGTCATCATTCATCATTTCCATTGTAGAAACTTTGTCATAAATCTCTTGAAATGTAATGGAACTTCCAATACACCCATCACAAATGTCATCCACCAACCCCGCATAGTGGGCAGTGAATGGAGCCAACGTTGAAATTTCTTCAAACTGTCCCTGTATGCGTCAAAATTTGATGTAGTTAGAGTAGACACATGCCTTGACATTATGGGAGAGTTTCAAGACTCAAGGATGTCTGATGTTCCCACACAATCTTTGAGATCATCCATTATGTGTGCATCAATGTTCATCATGTATGTATCATTGTCATCATTTTTCATTGTCATTTGTAGAATCTTTGTTGAAACTCTCTTGAAATGTCATGGAACTTCCAATACACCAATCACAAATTTCATCCACCAACCCTGCATAGTGAACAGTGAATGGGGCCAACATTGAAATTTCTTCAAATTGTTCATGTATGCGTCAAAATTTGATGCAGTTAGAGTAGACATGTGCCATGACGTTATGGGAGGGTTTCAAGACTCAAGGATGTCTGATGTCCCCACATAATCTTTGAGATCATCCAGTACGTTTTCATCAACATTCATCATGAATGTATCATTGTCATGATTTTTCATTTCCATTTGTAGAATATTTTTCAAAACTCTCTTGAAATGTCATGGAACTTTCAATACACCCATCACAAATGTCATCCACCGACCCCGCATAGTGGGAAGTGAATGGGGCCAACGTTGAAATTTCTTCAAAATTTTCATGTATGCATCGAAATTTTATGTAGTTAGAGTAAACACATGCCTTGACATTATGGGAGGGTTTCAAGACTCAAGGATGTTTGATGTCCCCACATAATCTTTGAGATTATCTAGTACGTTTGCATCAATTTTCATCATGGACATATCATTGTCAGCATTTGTCATTCCCATTTGTAGAATCTTTGTTGGAACTCTCTTGAAATGTCATGGAACTTCCAATAAACCCCTCACAAATGTCTTCCACCAACCCAGTGAGCAGTGAATGGGGCCAACCTTGATATTTATTTAATTTGTGCATATATGCGTCAAAATTTGACATGGTTATACTAGACACATGCCTTGGCGGTATGGTAGGGTTTCAAGACTTGAGTATGTCTTATGTCCCCACATAACCTTAGATATCATCCACGTTTTCATTAATGTTCATCATGCACATCGATATCATTCACATAATTCTTCATTCCCTTCTATAGAATATTTTTCAGAAATCTCTTGAAATGTCTTGAAACTTCCAACATTCCCTTCACTAATGTCATCCACCGACCCCGGACAGTGACCAATGAATGGGGCCAATGTTGAAATTTATTTGAAATGTGAATGTATGCATCGAAATTTGACATGGTTAGACTACACGTGCCTTAATGGTATGGGAGGGTTTAAATACTCAAGTATGCATTATGTCCCCACACAATCTTCAAGATCGTCCATGTTTTCATGAATGTTCATCAAGCATGTCGATCTCATTGTCATCATTCGTCGTTCCCTTCTATAGAATATTTCTCAAAACTCTCTTGAAATGTCTTGGAACTTCCAACATGCCCATCACCAATGTCATCCACCGACCCCACATAGCGAGCAGTGAATGGGGATAATGTTGAAATTTCTTCAAAATGTGACTGTAAGCATTGAAAGTTTACATGTTTAGTCTAGGCACATTCCTTGACGTTATGGGAGGGTTTTAA
>SNQJ01S0035770.1:0-55054 GCA_010110895.2 Picea sitchensis
CTGCACTCCCCCGCGTGGAAGAGTGTACATACTTCTGGGGTGTAAATACTTCATGGGGTATAAACACAGCTGAAAGTAAAAGACCTCTAAATGAGGAAGATAATCAGGCTCCACAACCAACACACAATGCTCGAATGACACATTTTAAGAAGCTTTTACAAACATTGGGAGTTGATGATATTTAGAAAGCCAATTGTAATTCCTTTGAAAGTGAATTTATGCCCCTTTTTCTTGAAACTCATATTTAACTCAAGGAAATACATGGTGATGGGGCCTAATATGCATAAGCATTCAACACCCAAGACACTAACACAACCACCCATTTCAATAGAAAACATGTGATTTTTCAAGGAATAATCACCCATTGGAAGCCTCACATTTTCACAACGACCACCACATTTCATAGAACCTCCATTAGAAATCATGATTTGGAATTTCTTCACAACAAGGATGTAGCAGTGGATTTCTTGGACTACACATTTATGAATGAAGTTATGGGTGCTACCATTATCAATTAAAACAATGACTATCCATTTTTTGATGTAGCCAATCAATTTGAGGGTTTGGGGAGTAGAAATGTCAGTCAAGGCATGTAGGGAGATCTGTGGTTCAACATCCTATGGATTAGGAAATAGAATATCTTCAGTGGAGGGATGAAGGACCTCTAGGGGTACAGATTCATCTTCATCATTAGAAACATCCTTCAAAATGGAAATAAAGAGCCTTTTCTCCTTACATTTATGCATGGGGGAGTATTTCTCATCATAGTTGTATCAAAGGTATTTAAGTTGGCATTCCACAATTCCATATTTGATAACTAACTTGTGTATCCTGAGAGGGGGGTAATATGAAGATGGATTGGTGAGGGTGTGGGGTGATAGTGGGACAAGAATGGGGATAGGGAATAAATGGGGTGTTTTTAATATAAGAATTCACCACCTTTTGGTTATGTTGGGCTCTTTGAGAGTAACCAAGTAGTAGGATTATCCATTAAGAGTTGTTCACATACCTCTTATTTCATACCATTGATAAATAATTCCTTGAAAAAAGTATCAAGCATTCCTTTGATGCAGATAGCTAGCTACTCAATAGAAAATATGAAATCTTTGACTATGCTAGATTGTTTAAGCTTGGTATGTTGTCCCAAATAATGAGTATATGTTTCAAAGCATGCATAGAGGATTGAGACAAATTGTGTCCAAGAAATATGAAACCCATGGGATTTCTTATGCCATTTCCCCATTTCCAACATTCAGTATCCAAATATAAGATACCCATGCAAGTTTTCATCAATTCATATGTGATTCCATGTAGGAAAAATTAATACTCCATATGAGTGACCCATCTTGTGGGGTTTGACCCATCAAATTTGTTGAGATCAAATTTAGGAAGTCTATGCCACATGGTACTCATATAATCATAAACAAGTGGGGTGGAGTGATTCCCACTTCGATTGGATGATTCAACGTCCTCCCTTCTGGAGACCTAGTCTAGTCATTAATAACTAGAGGATTGTGAAGTGACGATCTGAATCTATATCTCCATGCGTTTGGACATTTGGTTAGGTAGTGACTCTAGGTTGGCTATCTTGTCACAGATATCATCAAGATTTTAATGAGAATAAGAGTGGTTGTGGTATATCTTGTGTTGCAATTCATCACACAAATTTTATAGAGTAAAGATTTTGTTGGAGAGATCTACTCCTCAAGTGGTATCCATAGAGATATGGGTCCACAAAAAAGGGTTATTGAAGAGTGGTACCAATGTGATCAGTACTATGTATTGGTTATTTTGAGATAGCTTCCTAATAGTGGTGTAATTAGGAAATGAGGACACTTCCACGCTAAACCTAGCATAAGAGAGGAAGAAAGATTATAATAAATAAGAAAGTAAATGAAAAAAGCAAACACATGGTACACAGAGATTTTACCCTCGAAACCCAAACCGGAAAAACTGACATTCCTTGAAAATTATGCTCTCTTGTTGTCTTATTCATTCAAAATAAAAGGTTACATGTCTAACCTTGGTCCACACCTAATACACACTCGACATCATACCCTCTTTCCTACACAAGAACAACCATGTAGCCAATTCGGCTTACATCTACATGACCATCAACCTCTACGGTTATTGATTCCTAAATATTTTCTTTTACATCATTACAACATGCCATATTTATAGGCTTTATAGTAGGAAAAACCCTAAATAAAAGGCACCCAAAACTAATTATAGATCCATGAAAATCATTGGCTATAAATCTAGCGAATCTCGGGATTATATTACAGTCGAATACCAAGTTGGATTATCAGTCAACTATCAGTCGGCCTTCATTTGATCTTTAGTCGATTTCCACATGCCCGCTTGTCGACCTTGTCAATTGACTTATTTGAATATACCCATTCGATCCACCTCGACCTCGACCTTTGACTTGTTGTTGATGTCTTCAACTTAGTCTTTACCTAGTCAAACCACATTGACCTTCGACTTGTTTTCGATTCCTTCGACTTTGTCTTTACCCAGTCAAACCATCTCGACCTTTGACTTTGACTCTCAGTTGATCCACCTCGACTAGAATTTCACTGCAAAGAATATAAAAACCCAACATTCTCCCACTTCTTGTTTTATTTTTTGAAACCAAGATATCTATGAACTCTTGTTCATAGACCCAGGGAAGTAATTCCCTATGCCTCTCTTCACCAAGATAACTTCACAGCACTCACAGACCTAGTCAAAGAGTCTGTCATGTTTTCCAACGTGTATATTTTCTCTAGCAACATCTTGTTTCTTTACACCATGTCTCTCAGTAAATGGTATTGTACATCAATGTGCTTAGTCTTATAATGATAAGCATGGTTCTTTTCCAAAAATATTCCACTTTGACTATCGCAACTTATCTTCATAGATCTCTTCTCAAACCCAATTCTTGAACACATCCTTACTTATTCTTTGCTTCCATGAGTGGAATCCATGTATTCATCTTCTCTTGTTGACAAGGCTACGAATTCATATCGCTTACTCATCTAGTTGATTGCTCCACCAAAAATTTTGAACACATATCCATTGGTCGACCTTCATCGATCCAGATCTCAAGCCCATTCGGCATCAACAAATCCATGTAAATTTAATTCATTGTCACCTCCATTTTTTCCTTGGTAGAATATCGCATAATATTTTGTGCCACACAAATACCTAAACACTCTTTTGACAGCTATCCAGTGCTCCTTCCTAGGTGTCGACATGTATCTGCTCAACACTCCCATTGCATGGGCAATGTCTGGTTGAGTGTAGACCATCGCATACATTATAATACCAATATCACTTTCATAGGGAACATGTGCCATGTCCTCTATTTATTCCTATGTCTTTGGACACTATTCAGTAGTTATCCTTGCTCCCACAAGAATTGGCACCTTCACAGGTTTGCAATCTTGCATGTTGAAACGTTTCAAGATTGTTTCAATGTACTTTGTTTGGTTCAACCAGATTTTTCTAGTTGCTCGATCTCTCTTTATCTCCATTCCTAGGATGAAGTTTGTGGCACTGAGATCCTTCATTTCGAGCTTGGAGGATAACTGCTTCTTCACCTCCTTTACTGTGTCCATGTTGTTTTCAATCAACAACATGTCGTCGGCATACAATGCTACATATATAAAATTCCCACCTTCTTCTTTGGAGTATATGTAGTGATCAACTTTGCTTCTCACAAACTCCAAACTAAGGATGTATGTGTTGAAATTTTTGTACCACATCCATGGTGATTGATTTAGACCATAAAGGGATCTTTTCAGTTTTCACACTAAATATTTCTTGTCCTTTACTACAAATCCTCTAGGTTGTTTCGTGTAGATTTCTTCTTCCAGGTCCCCATGTAGGAACGATGTCTTCAAATCCATATGTTATATTTCTAGATAAAATGCTAAAACCAAATGCATTAGTACTCTAATGGAAGTTAATTTTGGGATAGGGGAAAAAATCTCACTGAAGTCAACTCCTTCGACTTGGGAATATCCTTTCGCTACCAATCGAGATTTGAAGTTCTCAACTTGTACTGTTGCATTCATCTTCTTCTTGAATATCCATTTTCTACTGACATGATTTCTTCCACTAGGTAATTTGACTAAGTCTCGTGTCTCATTCTTGTGAAAGTATTCCATCTCTTTGACCATGTCATCCTTCCATAGTTTTCCCTCTGCTGATTCGACTGCCTCCCCAACCGACTTGGGCTCATCGTCGATGGAAGTTAACATGAATACGAATGAAATCTTGATGAACTATACCTTTAGACTAGTTTTCTTACTCTTTTTTACCTCCTTACAACCGATTTCGATTATTCCACCTCTTCTTCTAATTCAATCAACTCATCTGAATCATATTCTTCATTCCTCAGTTCAAACTGCATTGTCTCTGGATAATTCTTGGTTTGAACAATTTCTTTAGGCTTGGAATTACTTCCGACCTCTATGAAGACCACATCTCAAATATAAATTGTTTTCCTTGATGTAGGATGCTAGATCTTATATCCTTTCATTCCTTCTTTGTATCCAATGAAAATACATTTCACTTCCTTCTTGTCCAACTTGCTCATATTTTCCTTGGGAACATGCACAAATGCATCACAGCCAAATACTTTGAGATGTGAAACTGAAGGCTTCTTACCTGACCATACCTCATGTGGATTCGTGTCGACTAGCGCCAACAAAGGAGACATATTCAATAGATATTTTGTAGTGTCGACTGCCTCCTCCCATAATTCTTGTCCAAGCCCAACACCACTGATCATGCTCCTTCTTATGTTCATTCTCTCGACAACTCTATTTTTTTGTGGGGTATATGGTGTGGTATTTTGGCGTTCTATGCCACACTGCTTGAAAAACTGATCAAAATATTTTCCATAGGAATTCACCACCATTGTTAGTCCTCAACACCTTAATTTTCTTATCTACCTAGTTTTCTACAAGATATTTAAACTCTTTGAATTTATCGAAAACCTCTAATTTATATATATATCCATTAGAAAAATATATCCATGTATTCCTAGAAAATTCATCTATGAAGGAGACATAATACAAGGATCCACCAAGTGAATGCATTGTAAAAAGGCCAAACACATCACTATGAACCAACTCTAGAATCACATTTTCCCTTGTTGGTCCATATGGGAACCTCACCCAACTTTGTTTTCCATATATACAATGTTCACAAAAGTCGACTTCTAAATTACATTCAAAAAATCATTCGACCATACCTTTGTTATGCATGACTCAAAGTCCTTTTTATCTTATGTGTCCCATCCTCTCATGCCATAGCATGGTCAAATCGACTTTATGATGACTTGTTGATTCAGTTTGAATTGACTCGGCCCGAGTCGAGTCGAGTCGACTTCAGGAACAATGATTTTTTTGCATCCAGTCGAGTCGACACTCCATAGTAACTTGTATAGATTTACAATCTGAACTCCTTTCATTAATACCATAGCACCTCTCACCATCTTGCACAAATCCTTATGAAATAGAGTGTTCACCCTTGCATCACTCATCTTGCTGATAGATATCAAGTTTCTTTCCAAACCCAGAATGTGTAGCACACCTGGAAGGGTTCTACTCCTCCCATCCTACAATATCAGTCGAGCTCTTCCTCATCCGACAAATTTGGTTGTCGAGTCACCCCCCAAGAAAACTTCTCCTCCTTCATATTTTTCATATTCGCATCACCATTCTCTATGTGGTGTCTTATGATAGGATGTTCCTGAGTCGATCAACCAAACATATTGATCCGACTATGTCCTGGTCGATTCCAAGTACACATCATCTCCCTTATCTGGAGTTGTCTTTCTCTCAGTCAACTGCTTCTCGTCGGATCCTGTACTGACTTCCATTTCCTTCAACTTTCAATCCCTTTTGTAATGCGTAACTTTACCGCATTTCCAACATATTCTCATCAATTGAACAAGGGATTTAGATCTACCCTTCGACTTAGAATTTCTACCTGAGAATTTTCCTTTATCTCTATCAATCGATCAACCTCTCACCATTAAATCATATTTGTTTGATCCTTCCATGTTTTTTCTTCTCATTTCTTCTGACAGTAGAGATGCAACCATGTCCTTTAGTGCTAATGTGGTTGTATGACTCCCTATGTCTATGACTAAGTTATCCCAGGAGTCTGAAAAAGAACATAATAGGCTACTACATTTCTCCTCCCTAATGATTTTAATATCCATAGAAGATAATTGTCCTATAATGGTATTAAACACATTTAAATGCTCAGTCACCAAACAACTGTCACTCATCCTTAGAAGATATTGTTTATTTCTAATTCTTTAAAGATTTCTAACTTAAAACTCTTACTGAACCTAGGGTTTAGCTTAGATCCAAGGTTTTTAATCCAATCTATGATACCACATGTTAGGAAATCATGACACTTCCACACTAAACCTATCATAAGAGAGGAAGAAATATTTATCTTAAACAAGAAAGTAAATGACAAAGAAAACACACAATACACAGAGATTTTACCCTAGAAACCCAAACTGGGAAAACCAACATTCCTTGATCATTCTGCTCTCTTTTTGTCTTATTCATTTAGAATAAAAGGTTACATGTCTAACCTTGGTCCACACCTAAGACACAATCGACATCATGCCCTCTTGCTTAGCCAAGAACAACCCTGTAGCCAATTCGACTTACATCTACATGACCAACAACCTCTATGATTGATTCCTAAAGATTTTATCTTACACATATAACATATATGTTATTTGTATTACATATAACATATACAACACACATTATGTTATCACATAAAGTTGTCATGGGTCGGTCATATGTGTTTATTGTTAAGACCTAGTTCTACACCTTTGTCGAGTCTCTCTCTTTTCTACATACCTTCCTATAAGTTTTTCCTCTTCTGGTTGATAAAGTCAGGCCAGTCAAGTATGTTGTATGCGCAGGGAAAAACTATGAGAAAAATGCAACATTCAAAGTAGTCCATTTCAGGCTTGAAATACAAGAAAACAAGCGGGTTCAATTTTCAATGGCGGAGATCACATGTGCAGTTCAGATTAATGTCTCTCTTGCATTCAGAGTTTTAAAGTCGTGCAAGGATTAACGACCAGACAGAAGCCCCGAAGTGTCGAAGTCTTGAAGTCCCAAAGTAACAAGAGACTACCACGTCAACCGGGAGAAAGTCACTTTGCGCTATATTCATGCCCGCGTTCAAAAGCTCCTGAAGCCCGAAGCGTCGAAGTAATAAGAGGTTTCCACGTCAACTGGGAGAAAGTGACTTTGGGAGATTTCCATCCAAGCATCCCAAAGTCCTGAAGTGACATCAGGATGACACATCACTTCAAGCCTGTACCACTCCGCGGGTGTTTTTCAATTCAACATATGGAGCTCATTCATTCAAGAGAAGTGTGTGGCAACAAAAGCAGGGCATTTCCAGATCATGGATTGCAACAAGATCGAAAACCACACTTCATTATGGGGACTGAAAGTGCTCGAACACTAAAATCTTAGAGTGTTCCCGCAATTGAAACCACGGTATAGCTAAAGAGGTATGTGACAATTGGTTATGGATTGCGGGGGTCAGAGCATTGTGGATCCAAACCACCCTTGGAAAATTCCGCAATCACATGCTTATATAGGGCCCAATATGAGAGCAGCGCGTGGTAGCAAACTAGGCATTAAGCCTCATCCTGATCCCAAGGAGAAATCAGTTAATGAAGGAAGGACTGGTGGTTGAACAATTAACTACCCCCTCAAATGGAATCATGGAGGTTCTGGCTGAGGAGACAGGAAGTTGTCAACCCGAAGTACCATAGAGAGCAATTTTTCCTGCAGGCCCATACTAACCAGAGTTTCCTTCTGATAGAAGGAACAGGACAGATAAGAGAACACACAGCACTAGAGAAGAGGTGCCCAAGCAACAAGACATGTCTATTGTTTTGATTATAAATACATCATATGAATGATATGATAGGGATGGATTGCGGGGGTCAGAGCATTGTGGATCCAAACCACCCTTGAAAAATTCCACAATAATGTGCTTATATAAGGTCCAATCCAAGAGAAGCACATGGAAACAAGCTAGGCATTAAGCCTCATCCTGATCCCAAGGAGGTGCCCAAGAATGAAGGAAGGATTGGTGGTTGAACAATTAACTACCCCCTCAAATGGAATCATGGAGGTTCTGGCCGAGGAGACGTGAAGCGTCAAACCCGGCACCATAGAGCACTTTTTCCCCAGCCCATAATAATACTAACTGTGTGAGTTTCTCTCTGGAGTAGCTAATGTGACAGATAAGAGAATACATATGGCACTGGAGAAGAGGCGCCAAAGCAACAAGACATGTCTATTGTTTGATTATAAATACATCATATGAATGATATGATAGGGGGGGGGCTTATCTGGCCAATACCGTAGCCCACATTCGGCCAATACCAGAGTCAGTTTTTGATAAATTTTTATGACTGTATATTTCAATTTGTAAGTCGGAGGGGAATGTGGCTGTAAATTGTATGTTATTCAAGATTCATATGAGATGTTTCATCAGATTTGTCTTCTATGTTCTTTTTTCTATTATCCATCTTGTTTGAACGTATTGCTTATTTTAAGGATTAAAATTTTCCTTTGATTGATAGATTCTTGATGCAGTAGAGGATCTGATGTAAGCTTGCCTATCTATCATTGTTTATTGTTCAGACACATAAATTCTCTTTGCAAAGAGGATCTCTTATTAGCTAATATTCATCTTTATGTTATTCTTGTATTCTTCTCTTCATCATTATACAAATATTTTGTTTGATAGGGAGCTTAAATGCCTTCAATGAGTAGACTTTTTATGACTCCATATCTCAATGGTCCATCATTGATCTGCAGTGATATCTATTGTCTTTTCCTTTCTTTAAATTCTTGTTGATCCCTGATTTTAAACCCCAAATTAAATCAATTTCTATGTTGCACATGAACTAATTGGAATCATCACAAAGCATCATGGAAAGATCCAAAGAGACTGGTATAAAGGTATGAAGCTTACTCCCATTTGAAGTCTGGGGGTGAGTCTTGGAGTGATAACATTAATGGCTTAGTTGTGAGGGATGGAAGTGAAGATATCTTCCCTGGGAGAACGACAATGAAGGGATCCAGTTTTAGATGGTGAACTGAAGTTGGACACATTTTTCTGACTGCCCATCTTTCACTATGGCGACTCCATTTTTTGGAAATCTATTGGTGACTCCACTAGTTTGAAATGGACAATATTTTAGCTCAGAGGTATGCTTTATATGATTTTTCAAAAGTAGTTGGTTTCCCTAATCCAAAACCTAGTAGAGATGAATGGGAAAGTAGTCTTCCTAAATTTCGAGGAGAAGAGTGGGAGGTGCCAGCTGAACATTTGTTGGATTTTCATGATTTTATTCATCAACTTCATATAGTGCATGAAGATGTTCATATTAATCTTTTCAGGTATTCATTAGACGGGATTTCTCATGATTGGTGTCAATCTCTTCCCATTGCAAGCATCAGTTGTTTGACAGGTTTTCATGTAGCTTTCAATTCGTTTTGTAAAGAGTATTTTTCAGCTGAGCATCTTTATGAAAACTATTTTGATGAGTTTTCCTTGCTTCATAAAGATTCTCCTAGTCACGAAAACCATATTTGTGATGAAGAATTTATTGTGGAAGAAAGCATTTTCCATGAAGATCAAGAGGTGTTGAATGATATTAATTATGAAATAACATAGAAACATCTGGAATCATATCAGATTATATGTTGTTTTAAATATTTATGAAGATCAACATGTCTCTGTTGAATATTTTGATGTCAAAGAGCAAGTGTATACATTAGAAGATATTTCTCTTGACTATGAAGTTGAGATAAATGATTAGCTAGTTAAAAAAACTAGGGAAGATTCCTCTTTGTTTTTTCCTAGCTTTTCAGAATTGAAGGAAGATTTTTTTTGTTTCTCTTATGAAGAAAATGCAGAGGATATTTATGTTCTTGAAACGTATTTTTTTTTCAGCCCTGCTTATGATGAAGAACTTGTTTCAAATATTGACCAAGAACAACCAATTTTTTATGAATATCCCAGTGAAGATGATGAAGAGAAGAGTTTTTTCATAGCTTGTTTGTAACCTCGTAGCATGGTTCTTGTATATGATAATTATGAATCTGATCCTTGGGAGAGCCATGGAGGAGAAAAGGAAAATTTGAATTTGCATCTTATCTCATGTTCAACACTTATAAATGAGTAGATAACACCTGGGATTAGAAAGTCTACATCAATCCTTTATCCACCTGTACATGCTGAGAACATCAAGCAACATGTGAGAAATGATGAAATAAAGGAGGTAACGTTTTACCAGTTTAGCATGCCTTATTATAAATTTTATGACCCTGTGGGGTTATATATGGAGTTGAACTTTCCAAAAGCATTGGATCTTGCAAAATTAATCATATTACCATCATTTGAAGCATTGTCAGTGTTATTCATCTACACATCTAAATTCTCTTTGCAGAGAGGATCTATGCTTAGCGAATATTCATCTTTATGTTATTCTCTTATTCTTCTCTTCATCATTATACAAATATTTTTTTTGATAGGGAGCTTAAATTCCTTCAATGAGCAGAATTTTTATGAATCCATAGCCCAATGGTCCATCATTGATCTGTAGTGATATTTTTTGTCTTTTCCTTTCTTTAAATTTATCATGATCCCTTATTTCAAACCCCAAATTAAATCAATTTGTATGTTACCAAGCTTACTCCCATTTGCAGTATGGGGGTGACTCTTGGAGTGATAACACATTCTTTATAGTATTTACAGTAGGAAAAACCCTAAATAAAATGTTCCCAAAAATAGTTAGAAATCCATGCAGATCATTGGCTACAAATCTCGCGAATCAAGGGATTTTGTTACAGTCGACTACCAAGTTGGATTATCAGTCGACTACCAACTGGACTTCATCAATCTTCAGTCAGTTTCCACACACTCGTCTATCGACCTCTTATCATTTGACTTCTTCGAATTTACCCGATTGATCTACCTCAACCTTTGACTTGTTTTCATTGTCTTTGACTTCGTCTTACTCGGTCAAACCACCTCAACCTTTGATTTTTTGTCGATTCCTTATACTCTGTCTTTACCTGGTTAAACCACCTCGACCTTAGAATTCTATTGTCAATCGATCCACCTCGACTATACTTTCACTGCAAAGAATATAACAACCCAACATGTGTGGGTGGATCTGTTAAAAATACTTACTAGAGAGTGGTACCACATTGATCATTCCATTACAAGGAGTTTTTTTATATAGGTCTCAAATAAGGGTGCAAGTAGGACCTTCACTTTCCTTTTCTACTTCTAGTGGATTTTTACTCCTACCTAAATATTATTGTGTTGACAAAATTCCCAAATTCTCAATATGACAATTTATGTAGGAATTTAGTGGACTAGCAATAGAGGACAAGGTTTCCAGGGTCGTGAGGGCAAGGGAGTGCTAGGTGCTATATCTCTTTGATACACATGTAGGGTCCAACAGTTGTACCTATCCAAATATTGCATGGCGCCAACTAAGGAGGATCTATCATACCCTTAGATGTAATACCTAATTACCTAAGTACTAGAGAGTAATATTCCTAAGTGTTTTTCTCAGTGCAATATAGTCGCAAGATGGTTGATCGACTTATCTAAAGATGGATTTGGGTAACCTATGGGGACTTATAACATACCCAAGGGTACATGGAAGTGAAATTTCATGTATAGGTGTTGTATGACACAATACTACTTGAAGTGGTACCAACGGGGAATACAAGGGTGTCCAACCAGGTGAAAACGCTTGTATTTCTTGTGTGTATTCTTCCTCAATTGCAAATTTTCAAAATGATTGACAAATCACTGTGTTATTTATAGATGTTGGAAAACATACCTAACCTTTAAAAAAAATCTTGACTCAAGAAAGAGGTTCGATACCATTTGTGGTGATCCTTATTAGAAAAATAAAATATTTAGAGAAGAATTAACATAGTCTAGCAAGTTTTAGAGTGAAAATGACAAATTATAACAGTAATAGGGAATTGCAAGAGAACCAAATACCATAATTAGAAATACTTTTATTGATGGAAGAATTTTTCACTCGTCTCTTCAAAGGGGAAACCTCCAATTGTGTAGAGCTCCAATTAAAATATGTTTCACAAGACATCGCATTACCTTGCTTCTACTTCTTTATATAGTTTCTATCTAACCTCCTAGAAACATTCTAGTAAACATAAACTTCTAGTGAGACTTCTTACAATTATTGCTTTAACACTATATCTACTACATGGGACTTATTTAATAGACTCGATGGCCTTAATACATAGAAATCTATCTATCTACTTAATGGGGTTAGGGTAGGATCCTAACACAGAGGGCCAAGCATAGAGTGAAGTCAACAAGGTGGATAGGGTTTGCAAGGCAAGAATCACTTGTCTTCAACAATTGTTCGTGCTACTTTCTACCTTAAGTGCATTGTTAAAGCATGAGTGTATTCCCAATATATTTCTCATGAATGACCTCTGTAATATCATGAGGAGCTCAAGAACCGGAAGCAATGTCAATAAACTACTCTCCTATCATTTGACATTGAGAATAAATTGGTGATAAGGTTTGTATTGATCTTTAATAGAGGTTGTTGAACCCTATGATGCATGTTTCGTCGCCTAAATGTTGTTTGATCACAAATAATTTTGTTGCAAGGATTATGTAAGGTTTGAACTTATAAGGTGATTAACCTAGAACAAAGAATGTGGGGTGATCTAGATTTGAGTGCTTTTTGTCAAAATTGAAAAATCTCACAAACAAATAAAGTTGACATTTCTTATCCTTGTATTCCATAAGGGTTCTAAACGAACCATAAGAATCTCTAAATAGAAAATGATATTGTCAATATATTTCATACTAAAGAGGGTATCTAAAGATGAAATAATTTTAGAATATGGCTCTCAAAGACAAAATTTTGCAAGCATTTTTCTCATGTGGAATGAATATATAAGGTAAAAATTATCTCTAAATATCATCATCACAACCATATAGTTAATTTAATTCAATTAATTTCCAATATAAAACTTGTCATTTTTATTATTATTTCCAAATGATCATTGGCTTAAAATGACAAAATACCGGTGCTTAAGCTTAAGGTGCAAGCACACATTGACTATTTGATATGTTTTTAAGTTTAAATCACCTAATGTATCTACTCCACATATACTATTAAGCAAACTAGTTGACTATCTCTAATGAAAATTATGGCCTGGACTTATTTTCTGACTAAGCATTTAAAAAAATAAGAAACAGATGATAAAATATCAAACATTTGTCACATAATACACACATATTTTTAAGGAGAACCCTCATGGGGGATAAATTCCATTTGTTATGAAAACCTAGAGAAAATTGATCATGAGTATTTTACAATTGTAAACTTGCACAACCTCTGGTATTCCACATCCATAGGGTTGTGTTTCATAATGCCTAGTACTACTGGTAACAAAGTCAAGGTCAGTCCTTTCCACAAGGACATTCCACCCACTTTGGAAAAATTTAACAACTCTCCAAGTCTAATGTGATGTTTATATTGACTTGTACAGTCAAATTGTCCAATCTCTAGTCATCTCATCCAATCCCCCCGAGAGCTTGTAGTTCACTTATTTATGGACCTTCTACAAGACTCACTTAGATCAATTTAGCTACTCTTGTGCCCCTTTAGTTAGAAACTTAATAGTTTGACATCCCATTTGGTAGACAACATTATTTTCTAGTAATAACATCGTGTTCATCAAATGCCACATAAATTCCCTTACTCACTAATATTTCTTTACCCAGTTAATATTGCTAACAAGGCTCTCAAAAATCATTTAATACATGAAATCATAAAATCTAAGTAAATATTCCCACATAATCATCAACATATGTGCACTAGTCATAGCCTAATGGGTTAGCTCAAGTGGTTGAGGACTATGAATTACAAGCAGGAGGTCTCGGGGTTAAGAATTAGGCTAGTTGCCTCTATAGATATTAATGGGCCTCACTCAATGTCCCCATTGGATTACTTTTCCAAAAATGAAACCAACCAATTTACCTTAGGTACCATCCTTGGAATGAGGGGAAGTGCCTAGAGGGTTTCCCTAACATGTGAATTCCATCATAATAATTCAATTGGGTCTAGCTCGGGTGGTTGGGAGGAATGATTGTTATCCTCCCCGCCTAGGTTTAATTCCTGCAAGTGACATGTTGATCTCTTAATGAGTATATTGTTGTAATGGCCTTGAGTCCTATGTTTACAAAGCCTCGAGATTCTGACAAACCTGGTTTACCTTGGGTACCATCCTTAGAATGAGGGGAAGTACCTGGCAGGTTTCCTAGGGATATGTATTCCATAGTAAAAGAAAATATGTGTACTAGTCATTGTAGTTTACATGATATGCTAGTTGACTTTGTCATTGTTCTTCATTTAGTCAATTATTCTTATAATTAGTTGACTTGATTAACTATATTAGTTAATCCTACCTATAGTATTCTCTATATCTTATATTTGATCCAATTTTAGATCAAACCTCCCCTTGGGATTTTTTTGGTCCCTAAAAAATTATCAATTTTGAAGAAGATGAAGAAATACATCCTTTTCCTTCTCTAACAAATAACAAATTGGCTTTCTAGGAATTTGTACCTTCAAATGAATTCTTAATAAATCTTGTTTACCCCTATTATTTTGACAAAGTTACCTCTACAAAACAGTGTTATTGCCAACCCTAATATGTGCATATAACACTAAGTATTCTCTAGAAACACTAGAAATCCCCCTTCGCCCTCATGAATCATGGAAGATTCTAAAATATTCAAATTCTCTACATTGATAAAAATAAATAAAAAAATAAATAAAACGTTACTTAGATATGGTGGCAACTCCGATTGAAAATAATTCCCCCCCACCTACTACATAATCTCAAAGGGACCATACCTAATGGATTTTAGCTTATTTCCTAAGAATTGCATCCATTATTTGTTGAGATGTAACCACACCATATCTCTCACCTGAAATTGATGAGATACTTTGTCTCAAGAATGCCTCTCCTCCTAGCATTATTGTGCTCTCTACCACTACTCTTACACTTACCTATGTATCTACTAAGTTATTTTTATGAATCTTATGGAATTGTGTTTCTCATCATTTTATTCCATAAACTTCTCTCTAATATTTTTAGAAAATGAAATATCAAAGGGTGTTTGAGGAAAAAATATCGAACATGTCTTGAATGGTAACTTACTTATAGAACTATGAAATGTTTTATTATAATAATGTTGTATATAGAGTAGGCATCCATCCCAAATATTAGGCCACCTTTAGTTAAACCTCCTTGGTAAATGAACCATGGTCATGTTAACCAATTTTGTATGTCCATTAGTGTATATATGAAAGTTTGTACTCCTTTCCAACTTACTATCCATCATACCCCATAATGCCTTTCAAAATTGACTTGAAAATATTAGAAATAATGGATTCAAATAATCCAAAATGCACCCATATCTTTTAGAAAACAACTTTGTTTCTCCTTCTCCAATCACAATCTTATTAAAAGGATTCAATTGTTCCATCTTTCTTAATATATTGACTATTACAAATAGGTAATCATTCCCTTGTCTAATCTTTGGTAGTCCTCCCAGGAAATCCATTACACTACTCTCCCATGTTTAGCCTTGTATAGGGAAAGGAATATGTAGACCCAATTTCCTCTTGGTGGGCACTTGACATATAATAAAACATACATGCCTAAATAAATTTAGCAACGACCATTGTTATTTTAACAAGGTCCTTACAACTCCGAAATTCCCAAAAACTCTAGAAGTATCAACTTCTCTTAACAACATGGTTCTATGATTTCCATTCAATATACCACAATTTATTATATTTGTACAATAAACCATGTTTTAAATGGGAGTTGGGTTCTTTGCTCTCCATTGCAATATTCCTACAATTGGATGAAATTTTTCTATTCTCTTCATACTTCATCTACATGTCTTCAAATGGAAAATAATGTATTTTCATGATGGTGAATAAATAACATACCAAAGAGGAAACCATATAATATCATGAAGAGGTAACAACATCGAGTCCTTGAATGAACACATCATGTTTCCATCCTGCCAGTATATACTTCCCAACCATCTCATTAGTAAACTTGAAATCTAGTAAGTGCTAGCGGGGAAAATCCCCCTATTACTATATTGGGTCAAAGTATAGGCATATCATTGATCTCCCTTAAAAGACAATCCTATTTCTAAAATACCCCAAAAAATATGACCTTAAAATATAAGAGAAGGAAAAGAGAGTGTACCTTAGGTCCTTTCAGTTGATGTAGACCTCCTTCTCCTCTGTAGTTTCTTGGATTGTTGGTCTCCTCCAAAGATGACCTACAAATAATTTAAACAACAAAGATACAAGATATTATATCTCTACTTATCAATGTTAGGGTTCAGATACAAATGTGAATGCATTAATCGAATAATCACAAAAACACAATATTTGGGACAGAAACAGAATTATTTTATTCAAAAGTGAAGATTACAAAAGTTACAACCTTCTCGTTGGTAGATGCTCCACGAACATGGTCCAAGATCCTCTTATTGTTGCTCCAAGTGCATCATTGATGCAGACCCCCCTTCTCTCCTAAGGGTTGTGTGACCTCCCGGCCTAGGATCGATCAAGAAACTGAGTCGGATCGACTCTTTGGATCTCTGCTAGACTCCAAACCCACTTACACAGGTCCTTTTCTCCAAACACGCGGGTCGTATGAGACGTGCGAGTTCTCTTCTAAGCATTGTCCAACTTCCATGCAAACTGGACACTAGCTCCTCCTAGGCTAAACACTTTTCCTTTTGTGACCATGACTGTGACCACCTGCCTGACCAACAAGCGCTTCACGACTTCGTGTATCGGGTATTTGCACCTATGCCAACCCTGACTCTTCGATTCTTGAAATCCCAAAGTGGGGCCTAGCGCATTCTAGATCCTCCCTTAATCTTTGACGATATGACCCCTCACTATGACATGGGGCCAATATCTCGAGCGCTTCGCGGTCTGAAATATTTTTCTCGCTCATCTTCCCGATTTCCGAAATCCTGAAATCTGGGTGCTCCTTACATCAGATCAACAGTCCACAATCTGTGTGATCCGACAATATTGCTTTCTCCTTCACAAACTCGAGACTTTATGGTTCACGAAATTGGAGGACTGCTCCACTCTCTTGTCCCGATCTTCAAACTTGCAAATTTATTAGGAAAGATCTACGGCCCACACCTTTCCTACGATGAACGGCTATGATCCTTTCGTGAACTTGGGTTTCACGATTTTGCTTTCCCTATGCACTTCCAAGGGTTAAATCTCGTGCACTTATCTTTGGATCCAACGACTATTGATCCATGCGCTTAGATCTAATGGTCCATATCTTATATTCTCTCTGCGATTTCTCTAGTCCATGGACGTTAATATAGTGGTCCAGATTCTCTCTGCAACCAATCTAACGGTTGGTTCCGCTCCTCCCCCTTAGCTTTGGTTTCGCCTGACTCAGAAAGTTTCTAACTCTTCAAAAGTCTCTACCTTTGAACTTCCTGTGAGTCTGTCTCTTAGACTTCGACTACGCTTCTGAAAAGTGCAACTCCTCTTGAGCTTGGTCTCGTGAAGAATTTTATTCCTGTGCACTCCTTGCATTCAGGGATTTTGATAACTTGGATCCAAAGGGTTTCTCGAAGAGAAATTCCTCTCTCCCTCCTAGCATTCCCCTTTTGATCTGTGCACACTTGCACCAGATTCTTACGTAGGTTCAGGCTTTCATGGATGACTGTACTCACCTTGCAGCAGTCACTTTGCACTTCTTGCAAAAGGAAAGTTTTGTGCTATCTCTTCTAAACTTCATAATCGAAATAGATTCCATCAACGCACTCTTCTGTTTGCATGCCTTGCACCACTCAACAAAAGAGAAACAATTGAAACGTATCCTAACATTCACAGTTCCATCTACTCATAATGGAATTCATTCATTCATTCGTGAAAACACAATGACAGGGAATTTCAAACAATGTCCACAACATGCATTGGATCAATTTTCCTCTGCTATATTCCAAAATGAAAATGGTTACAACTGTGAATGAAACCAAGAACTGAAAAAACTCAGAAATTTCCTCCTAACTTCTATCTTATTTTCTTCTACTAACATCTATCTACTCCCAGCCAACCTCATTTGGGCATACAAAACCTCTATTTATCTCAAAGGGCTCTTAGGATTCCCCATGACTACTTGTCTACATCAAAACCTAATCTACGACTATCTTAGTCCAGTCTCATTCCAGAGACGAAGTGGAAACTCCCACTTCGCTCGTGATCACTCAAGTGTGCCTCAAAATATTTTTTCGGCGTTGAGTTAAGGTGGACTTCAAAATATATGTCGTAACTGCCAGCGTTGAGGTTTCGTACAGATTCCCAGATGTTGATAGGTCTTGCTCTGCATGCTTGACAGAGATGCTCCTGCATCATACTCCCCTTGACAAAAATTCATGGACTCTTGTCCATGAGCTCTTGCACTAACTTTCCATGCTTCTGAATAGAAGCTTCATTTTCCCAACTGGCATATTCTATTGTGTGTCCCTTCCACTTGACCAGATATTCAAAATAGGTCTTCCTCCTGGTCCTTTCTCCAATACGTTGATTATCAATTTTCTCCATCTATGGTTTTTCTGCTATCGGCATTTGTTTATCCCATTGAATATTCTCTTGATCTCCTGATCCCTGTGTGTCATCCTTCCTGTAAGGATACAGGTCTGAAACATTGAATATGGGCTATATGCCCACATCATCTAGCAACTCAATCTCATAGGCGTTTGCATAAAACTTCCTCAAGATCTTACATGGTCCTATCTTCTTCATTTTTAACTTGTTATATGTTCCCCTAGGGAACCTTTCTTTCCTGAGATGTGCCAAAACCTGATCTCCTACTTCAACTTTAAGTTATCTATGATGTTGATCAGATCTTTGCTTGTACTCCTAGTTGGAACTCTGCAATTGTCCTCTGATCTGGCTATGGAGCCTCTGCACTTATGAAGCAAAACATTCTACTCTAGCGCTCCTGATCTCACTCTGTTCCAAGTCTCTCAATTTAGATACTCCCCTTGGTTTCATTCCATACAATATTTGGAATGGGCTCTTTCCAGTGCTCATGTTTGGTGAGTCATTGTATGCAAATTCTTCTTGTGGCAGAATCTGATCCCACTGATTATGATGTTCAGTGACCAAACTCCTCAATAAGTTTCCCAGACTTTTTTTTACCACCTCAGTATGTCCATCTATCTGCGGGTGATAATTTGATTTGAAGGACAAATCCGTCCCCAACTTCTTCCACAGTGTTCTCCAAAAGTGACCAACAATTTTTGTGTCTCTATCCGAGACAATGCTTCTGGGTAGGCCGTGAAGTCTCGCAACTTCCTTGAAAAATAGATTTGCAACATGTGTTACATCACTGGTCTTTTGGCATGGGATAAAGTGTGCCATCTTTGAAAATCTATCCACTACCACAAATATAGAATCAAATCCTCTTTACATCCTTGGAAATCCCAATACAAAATCCATGCTTATTGCATCCCAAGGCCTCTCTGGTATTGGCAATGGTTGATACAATCTAGTGTTCTTCCTTTTCCCTTTTGCACGTTGGTAGATACTACATCTATTCACAAACTTTATCACTTTTTTTCTCATACTTGGCCAATAGTATGAACTAATCAACTATGTAAACGTTTTATCATGGCCAAAATGTCGAGCCAATCCTCCACTATGATTTTTCTTCAAAAGGTTATCCCTCATTGAGAATTTTCGTATGCACAATTGATTTACCTTGAACATCAATCCCTTTTGAATCATATACTCTGGCCACTAGATTTTGTCTCTCAGCACAGGATTTTCACATGCTTCGTATGCTTCCTTGAAATTTGTATCATCACAATACATGTCCTTAAGGTGTTCAAACCCTAACGCCTTCACCTGAAATTCCTATAGAATCAAACATCTCCTGCTCAATGCATCAACAACTTTGTTAGCATTCCCAACAATATGTTTTATGACAAAAGTAAAATTATGCATAAAGTCAACCCATTTTGTGTGCCTCTAATTCAATTTTTCCTACCTGGTTATGAATTGTAAAGCCTGGTTATCGCTATACAAGACAAATTCTTGTGGGACAAGGTAATGTCTCCACTTCTTCAAGGCTTGAATTATGGCATAAAACTCCTTATCATATGTGGAGTATTTTATCTTGGTCTCATTCAGCTTCTCCCTGAAATAGGCAACAGGTCTGTAATCCTGGTTCAAAACTGCTCCAATTGCAACTCCACTTGCATCACATCTCACTTGAAATGTATTTTCAAAATTCAGCAAGACCAAAATTGGTCGTTCTTTTATTTTCTCCTTCATTATATTGAAGATCTTCTCGGTCTCCTTTATCCATTTAAAATACTTGTCCTTCTTCTTCACTGTATCCATCATTGGTGCACAAATTCCACTAAAGTCTCTGATGAACTTCCTATAGAAACTTGCTAACCCATGGAAGCTTCTTACCTCAAACGTACTCCTTGGTGATGACCATTCTTTGATCACTTTCACCTTCTTTGGATCCATCTTCAGTTCATTTGAAGAGATCACAAAACCCAATTAAATGAGTTATGTCTTCATAAAAGAGGACTTCTTCAGATTTATCAACAGCTTCTCCTGTTGTAGTCTCCTCATCACTAGTGTTAGGTGCCTCAAATGCTCCTCTTTAGTCCTGCTAAAGATTAGTATATCATCCAAATATACAACCACAAACTTACCAATGAAATTCTTCAGTATTTCATTCATCAACCTCATAAAAGTACTTGGGGCATTTGTTAATCCAAATGGAATAACAAGCCACTCATACAAACCTTTGCTTGTCTTAAAGGTTGCTTTCCACTCATCACCTTCTCTCATCCTAATCTGATGATATCCACTTTTCAAATCTATTTTAGAAAAATAATCTGCTCCACTTAAACAGTGCATTAAATCATCCATTCTTGGTAAAGGAAATATATACGTGATGGTGATCTTGTTAATGGCTCTTGAGTCTGTACACATTCTCCATCCTCCATCCTTTTTTGGACTCAACACAGTTGGTACTGCGCATGGAATCAATATTTCTCTGACCAAACCCTTGTCTAACAATTCCTGGACTTGGTTCTTCACTTCCTCATTCTCTCAAGGTGTCAATTTGTATGCCTCTTTGTTTGGCAGACTTTCTCCTCCTGGTATCAAGTAAATATGGTGACCGATACTTCTGATGGGTGGTAATGAGTTAGGCAGCTCATCCACCACTATGTCAACAAAATTATCCAACAATTCCTGAACTTCTTTAGGCAAATCATCCATCGAAGTACTTGTAAGGATAACTCTAGGTTTCCTCACCACAACAAACTGCATCTCATGTTCTTCCTTGACTTCTTTCAGGAGTTCCTTCTCGCACATGAGAAGTATGCTTGTGTTGGCTTCCTCTTTCACTTTCTTCTCCTCTATTGGAAATAACATGTGTGTCCTACCATTCCTTTCTAGCGTGTATGCATTATTCCTCCCATCATGAATGACATTCTTGTCAAACTACCATGGTCTTCCCAACAAAATATGGCATACATCCATGGGAATTACATCACATAAGAATTTCATCTCTATATCCTCCTATCTTAAATTCAACCAAGCATTGTTTAGTAACCATTACCTGGTGTCCTTTCTGCAACCATGAGACTTTGTATGGATTCGGATGTGCAGTAGTATCCAGCTCCAATTTCTCCACCATCTTTGTGGATACCAAGTTATCAGTGCTCCCACTGTCAATTATCACCTTGCATAATATGTCTTTAGTTTTGCAAGTTTTCCTAAAGAGATTGTTCCTCTGCACCGGCCTTTCAACTTTTGCCTCTGGTTTTAAGAGAACTTTCCTCAACATCAGGGATCTCCCATCCTCTGCTCCTTCTACTTCAACATCTCTTTTCTGTGCTTATGAAATGTGAGCTTCACCTCCTCCTTATTTATTTTTCTCGGGACATTCCCAAGACATATGTTTTGTCTTTCCACAGGAACAACATCTTACTTATCCTCCTCCTCTTCTTCCTCTTTCTCTAGAAGAACTTCTTCCACCACCCTGTCTTTCTCGGGAACTTCCTCCTCTTTCTGAGTGATTGTGTGGTTTCTGAGTCTCATCCTTAGACTTATATGCTCTGTCATGGGTAACTCCCTTGCTTTTGTTTGCGACTGGGTTTTTACCCCTTCCTCACTGGATTTTATTTCTGGCCAACTTCTCCTCTGCCTTCAGTGAAAACTGATAAGAATCATCCACTGTCCTTACTGACATCATGCTGAGATCATCCTAGATTTCATATCTTAGGCCATTTATATATCTAGAAAAAATTTCTTCATCTCTCTCTCTTTGTCGAGTTCTGATTTTCATCCTATAGAACTCCTTCATGTACTCCTTAATTGTCATCCCTTTCTGTCTCATGTTTTGCATCTTCCTAGACAAATTGATCTGATAATATTTGGGCATGAACTTAGCCTTCAACTTAGCTACCATTTTGTCCCAACTCTTTATTTTTTGCTTGCCTTTGCCTCTTCTCTCAGCTTTCAGTTCATCCCACCACAGCGTTGCATGTCCTTTTAGTCTGGTGATAGCATGTCTCACCCTTCTTTCCTCATCGACGTCTTCATAGTCGAAATATTTTTCTATGGATCGTATCCAATCCAATAGCTCTTCAGCATCTAAATTGCCTTCATACATTGGGACCTCTATTTTGGCTCTACCTCCCAATATGGCAACTTCTCTCAGCAAGCGTTCTTCGGAAACATCCTCTCCTGCAGCTTCTCTGATGACATTCTCTCCCACTGCTTCTTCACTCTCTCCATCGTTGACGTCTCCAACATCAGGTGATCGTCTCTGTGCTGCCTCCATCGCCTCTAATCTTGCATAGATTTCTTGCATCTCCCTTTCTACAGCTCGATTGGCCAAAGGTGGTTCCACTCGTCTCCTTGGTGGCATTGTGTTGACTGTCTGCTACACACAGAGTACAACTTCGAGTCCTTCATGTCTCCTCTCTTTTGCCTATTTTTTGCAAGAAAAACTTTCGCTCTGATACCACTTGATGCAGACCCCCCTTCTCTCCTAAGGGTTGCGTGACCTCCTGGTCTAGGATCGATCAAGAAACTGAGTCGGATCGACTCTTTGGGTCTCTTCTAGACTCAAAAACCACTTACACAGGTCCTTTTCTCCAAACACGTTGGTCGTATGAGACACACAGGGTTCTCTCCTGAGCATTGTCCAACTTCCACTCGAACTGGACACTAGCTCCTCCCGGGCTAAATTCCTTTCCTTTCATGACCATGACTATGACCACCCACCTGACCAACAGGTGCTTCGCAACTTCATGTATCGAGTGTTTTCACCTATGCCAACCCCGACTCTTCGATAACCAAAATCTCAAAGTGGGGCCTACCGCATGCTAGCTCCTCCCTTAATCTTTAACGATGTGACCCCTCACTATGACCTAGGGAAAATCTCTAGAGCACTTCGTGGTTTTGGGTTTCTCATCCCCAAAAGATTTTTCTCGCTCATCTTCTCGATTTTCGAAATCCCGAAATCTGGGTGCTTCTTACATCAGATCAACAGACCACAATCCATGTGATCCGACAGTCTTTCTTTCTCCTTCATGAACTCGGGACTTCACGGTTTGAAAAATTGGAGGACTTCTCCCCTCTCTTCCCCCGATCTCCGAACTCGCAAATTTCTTAGGACCAGATCTACGGCCCACACCTTTCCTCTGATCAACGGCTATGATCATTTCGCGAACTTGGGTTTCGCGATTTTGCTTGCCCTGTGCACTTCCAAGGGTTAAAGCCCGTGCACTTATCTCTAGATCCAACAACTTTTGATCCACACGCTTAGATCTAATGGTCCATATATGATCTTCTCTCTGTACTTCCTCTAGTCCTTGGATGTTAATATAACGATCCAAATTCTCTATGCAACCGATCTAACGGCTGGTTTCACTCCTCCTCCTAAGATTTTGTTTCGCCCGACTCAGAAATTTTCTAAGTCTTCAAAGGTCTCTACCTTTGAACTTCCTGTGAGTCCGTCTCTCGAGCTTCGACTATGCTTCTAAAAAGCGCTACTCCTCCTGAGCTTGGTCTCATGAATACTTTGATTCGCATGCACTCCTTACGTTCAGGTATTTCGATAACTCAGATCCAAAGGGTTTATCAAAGAGAAATTCCTCTCACCCTCCTGGAATTCCCCTTATTCTTTGTGCACACTTGCACTAGATTCTTACACAGGTTCAAGCTCCCACAGATGATTGTGCTCACCTTACAGTAGTCACTTTTCACTTCTTGCTAAAGGAAAGTTTTGCGCTATCTCTTCTGAAATTCATAATCGAAACATATTCCATCAACTCACTCCTTGCGTTCTATGTGCATGCCTTGCACCACTCAATAGAAGAGAAACAATTGAAACTTATCCTAACATTCACATTTACATCTACTCATAATGGAATTCATTCATTCATTCGTGAAAACACGATGGCAGGGAATTGCAAACAATGTCCACACCATGCATTGGATCAATTTTCCTCTGTTATATTCCAAAATGAAAATGGTTACAACTGTGAATGAAACCAAGAACTGAAAAAAAATCAGAAATTTCCTCCTAACTTCTATCTTATTTTCTTCTACTAACATCTATCTACTCCTATCCAACCTCATCTGGGCGTACAAAACCTTTATTTATCTCTGAGGGCTCTTAGCGTTCCCCCTGACCACTTGTCTACATCAAAACCTAATATACGGATATCTTAGACCAGTCGCATTCTAGAGCCGGAGTGGAAACTCCCACTTCGCTTGCGATCACTCAAGCGTGCTTCAAAACATTTTTCCGGTGCTAAGTTAAGGCGGACTTCAAAATATCTATCGTAACCGCCATCGTTGAGGTTTCATACAGATTCCCAGATCCTGATAGGTATTGCTCTGCATGCTTGACAATGATGTTCCTGCATGAATCATTCTTGTAATGGCTCTCACAATCAACTGATCTTCCTAGTAAGTAAGGAAGGGATTGTATAGGGATAGGGATGGATGGGGAATGTTGAGGCCAAATCTCCGAAAGGGTTGCAAATCTTGGGAAAAAAGGGAAAGGGATTTTGGCATAGTTTCTTTATTCTAATGCTTGATGATGGAATGTGACCCCAAGGCCTCCTTTTATATGAAAAAAGGATAGTTATTTGGTTGGGAAACCCTCGATAGCCCGTAAACTTCGTTGAATTCCTTGCAACTTTTGAAGGTAAACACAAGTTGTTTAGTGTGCAAATAGCATATGTACACGGGCTCTCTAGTATGCAACTAACGTATGTATGAGGGAAGTAGTGCATCAGGGCACGCACATGCTCCAAAAAATGGTTTTTTAAAGAGAGAACCTCAACAGTAATTTGGAAAATTGTGCAAGTAGAAAGGAAAATGCCATGTATGCATAGATAGGGAATTTTAAGGCTATAACAGTAAGAAACCACTTAACATCCTATATTAATACTCAAATAATGCAATTCATAAAAAGGTTGTACCTTGGGTCAAAACATAGAGTCATGGGAAATATATTATCAAAAGAGAGGAAAATATCACTCAAAATATCTCCAAAATAGGGTAAATGGATGGAAAAAATGGGTACAAATCATAGGCCCAATATCTCCCCCCAACCATCCCTATTGCATGTCCTCATGCAACAAAATTCTATCTAAGATCTTGGTTATCCCAAGAACATGTCTCATGCAATGTGCTAAGTTGGTAAGATTCATGTGTATCTTCTTCAGGGGCCATGAATCCTGCTAACAACCTTATTCTCACATCCCAATGTTTCTCTACTTTTGACAATTCCTACATGGGATGATATGCATCCACAGGAAACCATATTAGAGGGAAATAAAACTTCATTCTAAGCTACCGAGGTCCTATATGTTCAGTACACTGAAGTTACTTATTCAATCATCCCATGTCCCTTCTGAGGTTTGGAAACCCAAAGGGATCCTTTATTCTAATTTCCTCTATAGATAAATCACATCTTCTTTGGAAACCCTATAAGGCTTTAGTTGTTATATCGTTGATACAACCAACACACTGGTTGAGTACTTGTGTCTAAATATTCAAAACCAGCCTTGAAAGATCAGGAGACATGGTAATTAGGGATTGGGCCCTAATACAGTCAACTGCATTAGAAGGTTCTTCCTTAACCCTTAACTCACATGTGGCCTAGTTATTTTCTGCAATCTCCTGGGCCAATTTCCACTTAACTTGATGTAATATATAGGAAACAAAATCTTGCAACTAGAGGTCTCCTATGTAGGGTGAAGGATTAAACTCTCTTTCATATGGGAAAATAAGGTCATAAAAATAAAATCCAGATAAAGAGTATTGTGTGTTCTCATCAGCTTCACAAAAGGCCCTCTAAGGATTTATCATGTGTGAACAAGTAGGGTCTATCCTCAATTATGGTTGTGAGCTAAAAAAGGATGAAATTCTCTTGATGAAATAGAGCATACACATGAGAAGGAATTTTTCATTTCAACAAATATTGAATGAATGAACCTATCTTATGATTTTCTTCCTTCTGATTCTTAAACTAATCATGTGCATCCCTGATATTCCTCTTATATTCTCCCCATTTCTCCTTTTCTATCCTATAAATGGTTATTTCATATTCTCTCTTCTTTTCCATGTTTAGAAAAAAATGCCAATCTTCCTTGAGGGGGACCATGCCCTCTTGGTAGGACATTTACAATGCCTTCCACTTATCAAGTTATGCATGTTAAAAAGAGGTATATTTAGAGGTAGAAAATACAATGTCCCTGGTTTCCACTTCTGTCTGTGTAGATGCCATTATGAAATTATGTCTCAAGGTGAATATCCTGCAGGTCGAAAAATATCTTCCCAAATTGAATATGGCTCTTTCTTTGGTTACTTAGTAGCCCCTTTTTCTGGAGAGGTAACTTTATCAAAGTTTTTGGTCATATTAGCTATAAATGTGTTGAAAATGCACAGAATAGATCTAGAAAAACAATAATACACACATTTGTAGAGAGAATTGGAGAAAGAAGAAGGAGAGAAAGAATGAAAGAATTCTCATTAACCGTTGTGAATAATGAATCATTTACACATGATATACTCTGTATAACTCAATGAGTGTGCACTAGAGGAGAACCAATGCACCATAGTGGTGGTCTAGAGTGATATGGACACACACCAATAGTTACGAGAGTGAAATTCCACCTAGTCTAGTCTCTCAGGCAGTTACGGGAGTGAACTTCCACCTAGTTGAGTTAACTAGTCAACTAGTCTTTAGTTAACTGACTGAACAAAGAGTAGTGAGGAGTTAACTCAGGGAATCAAGGTTAATGTGCCATTATGGTGATGATACCAAGGCAAGGTTGAACTAGCATGGTGATGATCCCAATTTTGCATGGTGACAAAACCAATGCAGCATCTAAACTCAACTCAACTAGTCAAACTAAAGTGTCAACTGAAAGAGAATATTCTCCAAGTGGAATATTCTCCCCTAAAATATAGGAGACTAGATAATGACTAATTGTGACTAATAAACAAGGAAAAACCTTAGGAAAAATAAATCATAGGTGTGTGTGAAGTAACTCCAACAACCCCCCTAAACATCACTATGGTGAAAATAAAGAATGGGTCCCAGCAACGAGGCCATGTTAGATACCCAAATACAAAAGATACACTGAAATAAAGTGAGGAAAGAGGGAAAACCTCATGGGAAAACCCCCCCCTCAAGGTACAATATATGTAAGATGAAGAACTACAGTTGCTAGGCAACTGTGTCCTTCACTCCAAGACGACTTCGCATGGAATGGAACTTATTCTCAGTGAAGGTCTTGGTGAAGATGTATGTCGTCTGTTCTACTGAATGACAAAACTGTAATTTGATGATCCCCTCGTGTACTAAGTCCCAGATGTAGTGCATGTGGTTCTCGATGTGGATCTCGATGTGCATGTGGATCTTGATGATCCCCTCGTGTACCGCCTCTAAACTGGATATCTGCAAAACTTCAAAGTGCTCTGGTTGTCACACCCGATGACGATCGGTCAATGAAACTGAATTCCCAACTCAATGAGAAAATGTTGTAGCCACATAGATTGAATGGTTATGTTAACCATCCCTCTGTAGTCTACCTCGGCTAAAGATAGATAAATGGAAACTTTCTTCTTGCTCGACCAACAGATAGGCCCGGAACCAAGACTGAGTGAGTTACCAGATGTGGCCTTGTGATCAGTGGTATCGCCAGACCAGATAGAATCAGTAAACCCGATGAGATATAATTTAGACTTTCTTTCATAATGAATCCCAAAGGTGATGATTCCCTAAACATATCGAAGGATACGCTTTGCAGCCTTCCAATGTAGCTCATGTGGCTCCTGCATGAACCTAGAAACTGCACCAACTGCATATGATAGGTATTTTCTAGAGTATGTGAGATACAACAATAACCCCACTAGATGTATGTATAGTGTGTTGTCAACCAGTGGAGTCTCCCCACCATCCTCAAGTTTGACTCCTGATAGGAAAGGAGTCGGAGCATACTTGCAATCTGTCATGTGAAATATCTCAAGCAGATCTCATGCATACTTGGCTTGAGACAGTTTGATGCCTGATGCATCCTGACTGATCTCGAGTCCAAGGAAGAAGTGTAGCAGACCCATGTAGAATCCTCTTGACTGTGGCAATCGCTGAAGTTGAGCACCCAGTGATCAGCAAATCATCGACATATAGAACTAAAAGTAGAATTGAATTAGTCGTCATGAGAATGTAGACATTCGGGTCTGATTTACAATATACAAATTTCTGTGACAACAGTTAGGAGTCCATCTTGGCATACTATGCCCTCGGAGCCTACTTGAGGCCATAAAGTGACTTCTTCAGTCGACAAACCAAAGATGAGTACTGCATAAATCCCTAGGGCTGCTCCATATAGATCTCCTCAGAGAGATCACCATGAATAAATGCATTCTTCACGTCCATCTGATGGACTTCCCATCTCTTGGCTACCGCAATGGAAAGTTTCAATTATATGGAGTCCATCTTCATTATTGGAGTGAATGTCTCATCGTAGTCAATACCATGAACCTGTTGAAAGCCTTTGGCGATAAGCCTGGTTTTGTATCTGTTGATTTGTCCATCCACTGCACTCTTGGTCTTGTACACCCATCTATATCTGACAAGTTTCCTCCCAGAAGGAAGGGGAACCAGATCCCAAGTCTGGTTCTCAAGGAGGGATTTGTACTCCTCCTGCACGGCAGATTCCCAAAAGGGATTTCCAGCACCCTCTCCATAAGACTGTGGATATGAAGACTGAACCAAGAAACAATGCCTGGAGGGAAATGGTTCAGTGGTAGTGAGTGCAACAGGAGGCTCCTGGAAATCAGATCGATTCCTCCTAGTATCGGCTAGATCACCAATGAGATCCCCTGCATCCTGAAGAGTAGTATGTGCCCACTTGGGCCTCTGCTCTGGCTCTAAAACTGCATCTGGATGATCTGACTGTTCATCTGATTTTACTGCCTCTGAATCTGAATCATCTAAGTCCCATGAATTACAACTCTCATATAAATAAGAATCGGCATGTGCATGCTCATCATCTTATACAAGTGGAAGAGTGAAGGTGTCTTCATGCAGCTGTTGAGGTACATGCGAGACACTTTCCTCGAATTGGACACTATTCTCAATGATGAGTCGATCTGAGGAAAGATCAATAAGCCCATATCCATTCACACCATCGGGGCATCCAAAAAAAATTCACTCAATTCTCTGTGGATCAAGTGCCTTCCTCTTTTCAAAGGGAATCATGGCCCATGCATGTGAACCAAAAATGCGAAAGTCGGTCACTTCAAGTTTGAGGCCGCTCTAAGCCTCATAGGGGGTATTACCCTTGACATATCTATGGGGAGATTTGTTTTGGATGTATGTTGCACAATTAAGTGTTTCAACCCATAGTCTCTGTGGTAGTGACTTTGCATGCAACATGCAAGATGCCATCTTCTTTAGAGATTTGTTTTTCCGCTCAGCAACTCTGTTTTGTTGCAGAGTATAGGGAACTGTGTGTTGCAATTGAATCCCTGCCTCATGGAAAATATTATGGATCTCATGATTTACATACTCTCCCCCGTTATCTATTCAGAAAACTTTGATCTTCTTTGATACTGTCCATTGAAAAGTAGCAGGTGCATTGCAAAGTCCAGAAGGGAGTTCACGGTATGAAAATGTACCCTAAGGGAAAGTGAAGGTCATATTATCTTGGTCTTCAGGAGAAATCTGGATTTGATTATATATGTTGAAACCATCAAGGAAATAAAAATACTTCTTTCCTAATAGTGTGTCTGGGACTTGGTCGATAAATGGCAAGGGGAAATGACTTTTTTGTTGGCCTTATTCAATTCTCGGTAGTCTACGCAGATCCGCCATTTGTCATTTTTCTTTGGGACAATGATGAGAGGTGATACTCATTCACAGTAAAATATTGGATAAATGAAGTTAACATCCACCAGTTTATGGAGTTCTTGTTTAACAATGACCCTCGAGGAAGGGCTCATCCTCCTTTGAGGTTTTCACGTAGGGATGCAGTGATTTTTAATGTAAATGTGATGGGTATAGAGATCAAATTGTATGCCTTTCATGTCCTTGTAATCCCAAGAGAAGCCTTATTTTTCTTCTTTCAAAACTTGTAACAACTTATCATTTTGTACAAGGGTCAAATTTGGATTGACGTTCAGTGTTGTCCCTGGTTCAATTTCAATTAGGTTGTTATTGTGGATAATTGTTATGGTATACCATCTTCTTCCTCTTCCATATTTAGTTCAGGAATATCAGGAACATCATCATTTAATACGGTTTCTATTAATTGATACACAGGCTGAGAAACAGAGGAGGGATTACTGAAAAAGCTACCAATAACATGATCCTTTTCTTCATTTTTAAAAGACAAATATTTTTCAACTGTCAAGACAGGATGGACATTTTTATCCTCAATTTCAAAATCATCCCACAAAGAATTTTTATACGCCATGCTAGGCTTTGTTGGTGGGTAAAGGAAAAAAAATTTAGTGGAATCCCCATGGGATATTGTCATATTCCATGTCCTGCATCTAATGTAAGTATTGGTCATTGCTAACCATTCCCTCCCCAAAATCAGAGGGTGACCTTTAAGGCAATATTTTTTCCATAGGATCAAGAAGTCTGTTGGATATTCCGAAGAGTCCATGGAGACAATGGCATCCGCTAGGATCCATTATGGTTGAATAGTGGAGCGATCGACTAGTTCAAGGACTATGGGGGTTTTTCTAAGGTTTGTAGAGCCTAACATATACTAGGTCTCCTTAGTCATGATATTAATAATTGCCCCCAGATCCACTAATGTATTGGAAAAAGTTTTCCCTTGGATCTGAACAATGACTATCGGATTCCCAAGGTCATTGTATTTGACGGGTGTACCTTTTCCTAAAATTAGATAGATCATTTTTCAAAAACATGGATAGTGGGTGGACCCCTGGGTTTTATTCCTAGTTTATCACTGCATGTTGACGCCGAGAAGTGCAATGTAATACCCCTGCCTGCAAATGGGTTGCAATTCCTATTTATTTATATGCATATACTTAATAATATACTAGATAGGTGGGACCCCCTTGTTTGAATCATGGTGAAAAAGAAACTCTTCTATGAATTTCACTCATGACAAATTTACGAATCATTTTACAATTTGCTAAAAACACAAGAATTCGAAAAAAATTTCACATGCAGTCAATGATTATAAGGGCTGGCAATTTAAAATTCAAAAGAAAGTGAAAAACACTTTAGTTATAAATTCTATACATCTTCTTTGGCATATGGTTAAAATTTTGACTTTCAACTCACACCCACATTGGTTATAACATATTACATTCATGGTATATTGTGTTCATGGTATTGGTTATGTTTGGTGGACAATAGTTGTGGTTTATGAAATTGTTTTGAGGTCAATCGATCCTTGCAACATGGAACTTGTTAGAAATATGGAACATATTATATAAACAATGTTGGTATAAAACTATGGTATAGAGGGTTTTCATTTCAATTTGGAAAAAGGAAGTGATATGTTGGATTTGAATTAAACTTGATTAATGTAAATGACGAAGTTTCGGATGCACTCCACCCTAGCTATGGTCGATGGAAATAATGAGTGGGTGGAGAAGCGACGTACATTTACTCCATGTCATTCTTACCCCACCTCGAGCTCACCACCCTCACCTTGTCACGCATTTTGGTTTCTCTGGTTAGTTTTCCTCTGTTTTGCTCGGTCATTGGAGAATAGTGGTGGTCTTTGGTTCTTTTCAACGCTTTCCTCACATGTATGGTGACTCTCTCCCTTTCATTCATCATTCTAGCCTCGCTCTAGATAGAATCTTTGTGTTGGCTCTTAGAATTCATATGCAGAGTGCTTGCTTTCTGAAATATATGGTGGTTGGATGTGTATTTTGTCTATGCAAATGATATTGGTTGGTGTTTCGAATGATGCAAGTTGGAATTTGTTTTAATACTCCTTCATATTGAATTTATTCGATTATGGTTGCACCTGGGGTGGATGAATGGTTATTATTGCTCCTTGTTGTTGTTAGAGTTATGGAAATTTTTGTTTGTTATCATCCATGTCCCGAGATAGAATTTTGTATGGTTTTTATGGTAAACAAATGATATGGTCAATTCTAGGTTCTTTCAATGCAGTATTATTACCTCCTTCTCTACTCATGAGGCTTTGTTTCCCTGTCAAGTTGTCATTTCACAATTCGAATGAATGCAATTCCGGTTCTGCCTGGCGGCCACCTTGGAAATGACTGTGTCAAACCTTGTTGGATATTTTGGTTTCATGTTATAAACCCCACCTACAAATTTGTCTCACTCACCTATATGTCCAGACCCCATTCTCATTTTTCGTGGTTATTGTGAGCTTGAACTTGGATTATGAATTGATTATGTGTTAACCTGGCAGTGAAAAGATTTGTTACTTGCATATCTTCTTGTTCCATTGGATGATTACGTACAGTAGTTTTGGTCATTTTGAAGACTATATAGTGAATAAAATAAAAGAACACCAGGGTTTCGAACCTTCCCTGTCACAAAGAAAATACTAGAAGTAGATACTAGCCCCATATGTTGAATATTTGTTGTCCTTGTTACACTCCATTGCATGCTTGATGTGGTCTATTTTAATTAATGGAAAATGATTATGTTGATATTCAATCATATGAAAAGAAATATGAAAAGAAAAGAAATAAATTGTGTAGTGGAAAGAAATTTGTTATAGTTGTTTTGGCTTGGTGATGCTTGTAGTCATTTGATTTTTAGAAAAAAGGAAAAGCAACCTGCTAATAGAATAAAGGGTCTTGAACCCAGTCCATTGTGTACCAATTGAAATTAGTTTATGTAAATGATTAAGTTCAATGGAATGTTCTTCTTCTCATCCTCCTCATGTCTTCTTTAAGCGCTCTGTAAATGATCGTTGATAGTTGGAATTATGGATAGTATGTATATAAATTGTTTTGTTGTTCAATCAAACATGAATGAAGAAAGGATAGGAAATACAATGGTTGAGTTTGACTATCCTGGAGTTATGTTTTTGGGTTTGATATAGAATTTGTTGTGTCTTTAACTTTTAGATTGCCTATAGTTTAAAATGTTTTTTGGAAATTAAGGGTATGTTATTTTAAAAGAAAAATTGTTATTTTATTTCATGGAACAATGTCCATTTCATTTCTCATTCATTATACCATTTCTCGCTCCTTACAAACCCACCATCTTCCTAGATTCATTTTTAAATCCCTGTTCTGTTATTGTAAATGGAATTTCAAAAGAAATAATAAAAAGGAAAAGGAAGTGACTCGTGTTTGAAAATTAGAAATGGAAGTATTGTTTTTATATGGAAGTTGCATCTATTTTTGCTTGAACAGTATTCATTGGTGGTTCTCGTCTGTGCTACCACTTTTCGTTCATTATCAACCCCTCATCTTCCCAATAACCCTATCATTACCTGTTCAATGGAAATTAATTATTGATTTGAGTAATATAATGAATGGATTGATTGCATGTGCTTCTGTTGAGGATGATAGAGCCAACCTTTGATTTTATTTCGGTAGGGTTGATGCATGGACTGTCAAGAGTTTTCATAACTAATTGGAACATTACTTCAGGATGATATTTTTCAGCAGAGGTAGTAATGGCAGAGGTAATAGAGGTAGGGGAAATTGGTAGAGGGGTCATAGAAGACCTCATTTTTCCATACATTTTGATGTTGATCCCCAGGAATTAAATTATTTTTTCCAAGTTGGTTTCTTCAACCTAGTAGGCCAAGGGATCCTCCAACCCTGACCTGAAAGACCTCCCTTCCAAGAACATCAAAAAAAATTGGTATCCCAATCACCCCTCATGTATCAATGTGACCAAAACCGCCCGCCAATGATGGTTGGCAAGAGATTTTCCACCAGCCTATTTTTCATCATCACGGTTAGCCTACTGCTTCTTTACCATTACCCCCTCCACCACCAAAGAATCAAATTTCCCAAGTTGATCATGTTGACTCACCTGTGCAGTCATCTCATGCCAGTAAGATATTAAAAACAGATGTCCATCAGCCTATGTAGGACAAGGGAAAAGGAGTAGCCACTCCCTCCATCTCATCCAAAGAATCTTCCAAATCTATGTCTTCCCACCTTCATCTTAAGGATGATTGTTCTCATGTTATCAGTGCAGTTCAGCCTCAAGGTTATAACCAGCCAAAGGTTGTCACCAAAAATTCAAAAGGGGACAATAGTGAAAACAGGCCAAATGCCTCTCACAGTAAAATGGTTTTTGATGATGGTTAATGTTATTTTTTATGTTGAAGACAACACTTTTACTTTGACAAAGTTTTGGAAAACAAGCATATGTTTAGGAAGTTTTTTGGGGGATAGCATGGATATGATAATTTTGGATATGGTCATATTATATTTTGTTGATATTTAAAATATTTGATCATAATTATGAGAACATGAGTTACAAGGATGACATATTTGGAATCAAATGATTGAGTTTTATATTTTATCGTTTGATGATTATTAAAAGAAATAATTGGGAATCACAAGGGGTCCCACCTATTTAGTTATTATTAATTAAACCTTTATTTATATATACTATTATTACTTGTCTCAACTAATTAGTTAAGCTAATTTGACTTAACTAAAGAATGTAGTTGAACTGCCCTAACTTACTGAGAAGGAATAAAATCTCAATGAGATGAAGAGACAAGGAGGAGAGAATAGAAGGATAACTATAGCCATAAGGTTTTCTCTATACTAGTGAGATATTTCCAACTTTCATTCATTCTGAGTTTACCAAAAAGCTTAATATTGTTGATGGTAGCAGTGTCTTATTGAAGGCAACAGGATTCAAAAACCGAATCACATATTTCAGCATCTTGTTTTAAAGGTGTATGATTTATCTTTGGCAGCCTATGTATTTTTGTTTGTGCATGAATTTAATTTCATGACTGATAAAGAATATATTGCCGATTCAAGTGACAACATTTTGTGGAAAGTTGATCCAGATCTTTAGCTTCAATTTTCTTCTTGTTGTTAGAGTCTTTTTGTATGGTGACCATTGAAGGCTTCTAAATCTGACGTTGGTCCCTACCCTCATAGGGGTTTGTAGAGAGAACTCGGTTTTTTGTATCTCATAATGAAATAAATGAAAAAATCAGATTATTGTTTCAGTCTCACACATGTGTTTTAATGATTTGGTTCATTCTTTTGTTTTTATCTACATGTTCAAATTTGCATAATTTTTGTACACATTCATGTAACTTTGTTTAAATTTATTTCTTTTGCACTATTATATTTAGCACACAAAACTAGCCTTGATCCTTTGTACTTAATACTTGTGGATTAAGCGATTGTTTTTTAGGCTATAAAACCCGAGTAACATTCCCAACTATCTTGTCTTATCCCAACAAGATCTAAAAATGCTTGAGTAAGGTTTTCCATATATTTTCCTCAACATTTAATTGGCGAATACTGGGGAGATCTTCCATATCTCTCTGATTGATTGTATTCATGATTATCTTCAATTTTTTATGTTTTGTCTAAATACTCCTTGACTTATTTTTTCCATGACAGTACCTGTTACAAGACAACCCAATATTGGAAACGGTCTTAATGACCAAAATAGTATTTCTTTAACCTTATTAAACATTATTTTAGAAACTGCTAGTACTTGTGTTAAACTTGAACACTCTTGGGAAGAAATTGAAAGAGATATAAGTATTCGTGAACATTGGGAAGCCGGGAAAAGACAGCCTAGAAATTAGTAGTAACCTCTCTTCTCCTAAATCCTTGGTTTTCTTTTTCGTGTCCTTAAATCCTTGCATCTCTTGAAGAAGAAGAGGATTGTCCCCTGAAGCTACTCCTATTTTTGAAATAGGAAGGAGGAAGATTGTTTTGTCAACCCAAGAAAGTGATTTAAGGAGAACTTTATCTAATTCTTCTATTTCACCTTCATCACCTATACCTATTACCTTCAACATGACATCTGTGGGTAGTGGTACTGGAACCAGAGGTTCTTCCTCCTCCCAACCTTCTGCTTCATTAGTAATTGGTAGTATATACAACCATCAGGTCCTTTTTCAACCCACTACCAATCCTACTAAAGTGATAAATAAATATGGGCTTTTCTAGTTCGAAGAAGATGCTACGACCACCCCATGGCACGTGTCTTCTCCCTTGAATCTGACACCCTCTACTCACCCATTACCAAAGTTTAAGGAGCATCTACCTAAGTTCTCGGGAAATAATATTGTTACTACAAATGAACACCTAGTGGCATTTTCTAATGCTTTCCATAACGTCGGGGCTAACGATAAAGACACTTGTATGCATATATTTGTCAACTCCCTCGAAGGGAAAGCTACGGCATATTTCTTTGATATCCCTCCTAAAATTCTTTCCACATGGGAAGAATTGGTTTATTGGTTCAATTCCACTTATGGACAGTCCAAGAGTCCATATGAGCAGTTAAGGGAATACGACAATATTTCCTATAAATATGGTGAAACCATTAAGTCTTTTAACCTTTGCTTCACCAAATTATACAATCAAATCCCTAAACTAATCTGCCCCCAAAATCAGGCTGCCTTCATGCATTATTATAATGCACTACCTTCTCCTTATCATCATAGACTCAAAGAAAAGGCTATTGACAATCTTGGTTCTTCTCTTCATACTTGTCTAGAATATGAAGAGAAACTCAAAAGAATGGGTCTCCCTAAAGCGGACTCGGTCAAGAAAACAAATATGTCTTCCCTCCTAAAACTCACGCAAGATATGAAGAATAGGATGATAGCCGACTAACGAAAGGGAAGTGTTTCTTAGCCCACCCCTGGGGAATCTTCTTCTTCTTTAGTGCCTTTTAGGAATACTAATGAAAATACCTTTCATCCAAAGTCCATTATGTCTCGCAGTTGGTGTAACTTCTACGAAGAAAATCATGAAGAAAGTACTTGTGAAGTTAAGAAAAATGCCAGAGATAAGATCTTTGGCAAAAGGATTGATACCACGATCATCATTCTATATTGGGTTGAACCACAAGATGTTATGGTAATCAATACCAGGAACAAAAATTACACGGCCAAGGGTAAATATGACCCTCCTCGTACTTCTTCAACACCGAGCTCATCTTCTCAAAGTACTGATATAGAAGTTGTCAGTGTTTTGGAAAATCAAGTAGTGTCTTCCCCTCTTCCCTCTTCTAAATACAACACCCTTAACCAATTGGATAATATCAAGGCTGATGCTACTCTTTTGGACATGGTTGTCATCCCTGAACAACAAAAGAATCTCAAGAATTTTATGGAATGTAAAGTCTCTACCATAGCCAATCTTTTTGAAGAGTCAAAAGAAGAGGATTCAATTGTAAATAAGATAGGTGTAAATAATTTTAGGAACTCTGTAAAAAAATCCCCCTTTTTATATTTCTGTAAAAATTATGGATAAAATAGATCATTGTTTCCTAATTGATGGCAAGTCCGATCCAAGTGTAATGTCAAAAATTATCATGGAATAGCATGGCTTATCATGCACTAATGAAAATTCTAGAAGCATGCTCTCATGTAACAGTCTGCAGCAGTCAACTATAGGTGAAATCAAAGATGTAACCATATTTCTCTGCGCACACCCTGAGATAAGAAAAACCCTCAACATCCAAATAATTGATATGCCAGTAAGAAATTATTCAATTATTTTAATAAGAGACTAGCAAGCCTTAACAGGTGGATATCTTTCGCTTGACAGAACACATATGTTTGCCCTTCAGAATGCAAAGAATATCATAATATTTAGGGAAGGGAGAATTTCACCATATATAGAGAGTGTTCCCCAACCTAACGTAAATTATCTTGAGGAAGATTTGGGAGTATACTATGTCTTTTCTGATGAGGGTGACATTGTCTTAGAACCAATTGATTTTGACGACGACATGTGGTACATTCATTTTGATGGCTCTTTCTCAAATGAAGTTAATGGAGACGACATTATTCTATATTCCCCTATAGGTAAAATACACAATTTTTCTTATAGGTTATAATTTTCTTGCACAAACAACGTCACTGAGTTTGAGGCCTTATTGTTAGGCATCGAAAATGCATATAACCTTGGTTGTGGCCACCTTATAATCTTTGTTGATGTCGAACTTGTTGTGAACCTTGTATGTAATATCTATTCACCTAGCAATAAGTTGCTTAAATGATATACCCAATCTATTTGGATTCTCATTTCAAACATGTTATCATTTAACATCACTCATGTTAAGAAAGAACTCAATTCGATGGTTGATAGGCTAGTTGTGTTCGCAGCATCCCCTACCTGACAGCTTTTTCCTCAAAGACTTGATTGTACGTTCCAATCTCTATATCGTCTTCATATCCCTGATAACATGGAATCATGGCATGTGTTTCCAAGTGATGAAGGCATTTTCACTTTCATACAAAATGAACCATTTAAGCCCAAGGAAATCATATCCATTGAATATGATAAATTCCCTAAAGGCTTGACTCCTATCGAAAGTTCATTTTCTTCGAGTGATGTAGGAAAAATTGGGACACATAAGGAAGAGGAGTCGAAAAGGAAAGTGGGTGACACCATTTCCTTGAACCTTGGGACACTCGAATCTCCAAATATTGTTAAACTAGGTGCCCAATGTTCTGACGAAGAAAAAGTGAAATTCACATAACTACTCTGTGAATTTCAAGATGTTTTTGCATGGTCATACAAGGATCTTCTTGGTTTTGATCCTGATCTCATATAGCATGCCATTCCTATCAAGGAAGGGGTAAAACCAGTTAGGAAAAAACAAAGACCTATTAACCCACCGCTTGAAGCTACTATTAGGAAGGAATTGGAAAAATTATTGAAAGATGGTATAATATTTCCAGTTAGGTATTCTGAGTGGGTTTCAAATCTGGTTCTTGTTCGGAAGACTACTATTCAGATCAGATTATGTGTTGATTTTCATGCATTGAACAGAGTGAGTGTCAAAGATCATTTTTCTCTCCCTAATATGGAAATGATTTTACAACAGGTTGCAGGGTCACAAATGATGTCCTTACTTGATGGTTTTTATGGGTATAATCAAATCAAGGTAAAGAGGATTGATAGATATAAAACCACATTTACTACACGTTGGGGCACATTTTCTTATGAACGTATGCCTTTTGTCTTGTCCAATGCAGGTGCCACTTTTCAAAGAGCTATGCAGATATATTTTGACGATCTGATCGGTTAAATTATCCAAGTTAATCTTGATTATTTGAATGTTTATTCAAAGAATAGTTTGGATCATTTTGGCCATCTTAGAAAATTTCTCTTGCGTTGCAGAAAATTTGGCATTTCTTTAAATCCTTCCAAATATGTTTTTGGTGTCATGAAGGGAAATATCCTCGGTCATATTGTTTCTAACTCAGAAATAAGCATTGATCCCAAGAGAATTATTGTGATTCTAAACCTTCCTGACCCCACCTCTAAGAAAGAAGTCCAAGCTTTCATGGGCATTATCAATTTTGTCTATAGATATGTTCCTGATATTTTGTTGTCATGGTTAAACCAATTCATAATCTTCTGAAGCAAGATCATTCTTTTTCTTGGACAGATGACGTTGAAAATTCTTTCCTTAGGATTAAGAAAGCAATCAGCTTCGCATCGGTTCTAGCGAAACTGGATTTTGAGAAAGATTTTATCATATATACCAATTCCACCGAGGAAGCGATTTCTACTATCCTCTTACAAAGTGATGACCAAAACAATGAAAAACCTATAGCATACATGATCCATAGTTTATCAGATGATGAAATCAAGTACCCATATATTGAAAAACATGTTTTCGCTCTTGTTAAGGATATAGAAAAATATATCCACTTTATTTTAGGCAAACATACGCAGGTAAGAGTCCCTTTTCCTGTTGTCAAGTTTCTTCTCTCACAAACTTATCTTTTAGGAAAACTTGCACATTAGCTTGCCAAAATTCAGGAGCATAATTTAACCATCATGACTTCAAAAAAAATCAAGGGATAAGACTTAGCCATTCACTTAGCTCAACACCCTCAACCAAGTGAAGAACTTGATGATCAAGATAATCCTCTTTGAGATCTATTATATATTGGAAATCAAAATCTTTCTATAGTTGAACATCCTTGGTATAGCAATCTGGTGTATTACTTGTAGCATCAAAAATGCCCAGATAACTTGGATCCTCACCAGAGAAGGGGACTCCGCCTCGAGTCTTCCAAGTATATCATTTTATGAGAACTTTTGTTTAGAAGGTATTTTGATGGTTTATTACTTTGATGTGTGAATGATGAAGAAGCACAGAAATTGTTACATGAAATTCATGGATCATCAGTTTTTGTCATTCACATTGGTGGCCATTTTTCTGCTAAATCTACTTCCTTTAAAATCATAATAAATGGTTACTATTTTCCTTCAATATTTCTATATTCCTATAAATTCGCAATATCTTGTGATAAGTGCCAAAAAATTGATAGGAAAGAACGTCTTTCTACCATGCCTTTACAAGTTGTCCTCTCGGATTTCTCTTTTTCTATATGGAGCTTAGACTTTATTGATCCTATCAATCCTCTATCTTCCATGGAATATTTTTATTTTTGAAGCCATTGATTACTTTACTAAATGGACCGAGGTTGTCCCTCTTAAACACGCACAGGATGAGCAGGTAATTTCTTTCTTAGAAACTAACATCTTTTCCAAATTTGGAATTCCATTAGAGATCATTACGGACAATGTCCCAAACTTCATTTCTGCAAAGTTAACTCAATTTCTTATTAAATTAGGGGTCAAACATTTCACTTCATCATCCTATTACCCCCAAGGAAATGGGCAAGCTGATTCCACTAACAAGAATCTGGTTAGGATCATCAAGAGGACCATAGAGGATAAACCCCGCCAGTGTCACACACTTTTCACTTACGCTCTATGGGAAGATCTCACAACCACCAAGGCAAGCAAAGGTTGTACTCCCTTTCAGGTCATGTATGTCCAAGAATATAGTCTACCTACTGAACTAGAGCTTTCCTCCTTATGGTTGATGTTACAGATTGAACAATTAAATTCTTCCAATGTTCCCCAAAGGATAAATGCACGGTTATACCTGGAAGAACAAAGGAATTTTTCCTTAGAGAACATAAAGAAAAGGAAACAAACTGTGAAAAAGTATTTTAACATATGAGCAAATCTGTTGAATTCAATATTGACAAGAAATTCCTACTATGGGACTCATCTCATGTTGAGAGAGGAAGACACTCAAATTTCCAAAAGCTATGGCTAGGTCCTTTTAAAATCACTTTTATCCTAGGTGCAAACTCATACCTTTTAAAGGATTTGAAAGAGTGATTGTTATCTTACAGCACTAACAGTTCCCACTTGAAACATTATGTGGAACCATCCTGATCATTAACACTTGTTTAAAATGACTTATGTATATAGTCTTTTGTTTTATTGTTTTCTTTTTTTACTTTGGTTTATTGAATTTTCAATTTTTGTTGTTTTGTTTTCGTGATTATCATAAATAAATTCTTGATCAGTTTTTCCATAATAATTTCATATTGTAAATATTGTTGATCAACAGAAAATAAGCTACACACAGTTGTCACAATGTCCTCCTTTTAGACATCGTTGAAATTGATTTTTGCTTTCAACATTGTTGTAGGATAGTTGATTTTGTCTTCTTCCATGTTTCTTCTATCCCTTTCTTGCCTCCATCCTGAGATCTAAAGAGCATATTAGAAACATTCTCCTTGAAGCTCTAATAAGTGTTATATATATTTTTCGANNNTTATTCCCAAAGTCTCATCTCATTATTTCCCTTAAGCCATCTTTTTCCCCCTGTTGCATAATTATTCTTTTCAGCAGTTGTTTCTATCATCTACTTCGACGGGTCTATGAAACCAGACATACTAAGTTTTGAATCTGTTAGAAACAGATCTCCCTGTGGAGTCGCCAGTTTGTTGATGCCTAGAAGTGCAACGTAATAACCTTGCCTACAAATGGGTTGTAATGCCTATTTATTTATATACATATACTTAATAATATGCTAGATATGTGGGACCCCCTTTTTTGAATCATGGTGAAAAATAAACACTTCTTTGAATTGCGCTCGTGACAACTTTACGAAACATTTTACAGTTTGAGAAAAACACAGGAATTCGAACAAATTTTCACATGCAATCAATGATTATAAGGGCTTTCAATTTAAAAGTCAAAATAAAGTGACAAGCACTTTGTTTATAACATCCTCTTTGGCATATGTTTAAAATTCATACTTTCAACTCACACTCACATTGGTTATAACATATTACATTCATGGTATATTGTGTTCATGGTAATGGTTATGTTTGGTGGACAATAGTTGTGCTTTATGAAATTGTTTAGAGGTCAATTGATCCTTGCAAAGTGGAACTTGTTAGAAATATGGGACATGTTATATAAACAATGTTGGTATAAAACTATGGTATAGAGGGTTTTCGTTTCAGTTTGGAAAAAGGAAGTGACATGTTGGATTTGAATTAAACTTGATTAATGTAAATGATGAATTTTTGGATGCACTCCACCCTAGATATGGTTGATGGAAATTAATGAGTAGGTGGAGAAGCGAAGTGCATTTACTACACATCTTTCTTACCCCACCTCGAGCTCACCACCCTCACCTTGTTGCACATTTTGGTTGCTCTGGTTACTTTTCCTCTATTTCGCTCGACCATTGGAGAATAGTGGTGGTATTTGGTTCTTTTCGGCGCTTTCCTCATAGGTGTGGTGACTCTCTCCCTTCCATTCATCATTCCATCCTCACTCTAGATAGAATCTATGTGTTGTCTCTTAGAATCTGTATGCAGAGTGCTTGATTTCTGAAAGATATGGTGGTTGGATGTGTATTTTGTCTGTGAAAATGATATTGGTTGGCGTTTCAAATGTTTCCAATTGGAATTTGTTTTAATACTCCTTCATATTGAATTTCTTCGGCTATGGTTGCGCCTGGGGTGGATAATTGGTTATTATTGCTCCTTGTTGTTGTTAGAGTTATGTCAATTTTTGTTTGTTATCACCCATGTCCCGTGATAGAATTTTGGAGGGTTTTTATGGTAAATAAATGAGATGGTCGATTCTGGGTTTTTTCAATGTAGTATTATTACATCCTTCTCTACTCATGAGGCTTTGTTTCCCTGTCAAGTTGCCATTTCCCAGTTTGAATGTATGCAGTTCTAGTTCTACATGGCGGCCACCATGGAAATGATTGTGTGAAACCTTGTTGGAGATTTTGGTTTTATGTTATAACCCCCACCTACAAATTTGTCTCACTCACTTGGTTCTTCAGACGCCATTCTCCTTTGTCGTGGATGTTGGGATATTGAACTTGGATTGTGAATTGGTTATGTGTTAACCCGATAGTGAAAATATTCATTACTTGCATATCTCCTTGATCCATTGGCTGGTTACCTATAGGACTTTTGGTCATTTTGAAGACTGTATAGTGAATAAAAGAAAAGAATGTCAGGGTTTCAAACCCGGCCTGTCACATAGAAAATTCTAGAAGTAGATACCATCCTCGTATGTCAAATATTTGTTGGCCTTGTTACAATCCATTGCATGCTTGATGTGGTCTATTTTAATTAACGGAAAATGATTTTGTTGATATTCCATCATATGAAAAGAAATCTGCAAATAAAAGAAATAAATTGTACAATGGAAAGAAATATGTTATAGTTGTTTTTCCTCGGTGATGTTTGGAGTCATTTGATTTTTAGAAAAAAGGAAAACAACCAGATAATAGAATTAAGGGTCTCGAACCCAGTCCATTGTGCAGCAATTGAAATTGGTTGATGTAAATAATTAAGTTCAATGGCATGTTCTTCTTCTCAGCCTCCGCGTGTCTGCTCTAAGTGCTCTATATATTATCATTGATAGTGGGAATTATGGACATTATGTATAGAAATGGTGTTTTTGTTCAATCAAACATGAATGAAGAAAGGATAGGAAATAAAATGATTGATTTTGACAGTCCTGGAGTTATGTTTTTGGGTTTGATATAGAATTTGTTGTGTCTTTAACTTTTAGATTACCTACAGTTTAAAAAAAAATGAAAATTAAGGGTATGTTATTTTAAAATAACAAATGTTATTTTATTTAATGGAACAGTGTCCATTTAATTTATCGTTCATTATACCATTTTTTCGCTCCTTACAAACCCACCATCTTCCCAGATTCATTTTTAAATCCATGTTCTGTTATTGTAAATGGCATTTCAAAATAAATAATAAAAGGGAAAAGGAAGTGACTAGTGTTTGAAAATTGGAAATGGAAGTATTGTTTTTATATCGAAGTTGCATCTGTGTTTGCTTGAAAAGTATGCGTTGGTGGTTCTCATCCATGCTACCACTTTTCGTTCATTATCAACCCCTAATCTTCCCAATAGCCCTATCATTCCCTGTTCAATAGCAATTCATTATTGATTTGAGTAATATGATGAATGGATTGGTTGCATGTGCTTCTATTGAGGATGATAGAGCCAACCTTTGATTTTATTAAGGTAAGGTTGATGCATGGATTGTCAAGAGTTTTCATAACTAATTGGAACATTGCTTCAGGGTGGGATTTTTCAGCAGAGGCAATAATCGCATAGGTAATAGAGGTAGGGGAAATTGGCAGAGGGGTCATAAAAGACCTTAGTTTTCCACACATTTTGATGTTGATCCCTAGGAATTGAACCATCTTTTCCAAGTTGTGTTCTTCAACCTAGTAGGCCAAGAGATCCTCCAGCCCCGACCTGAAAAACCTCCCTTCCAAGCACATCAAAAAATTTCTAGTATCCTAATCCCTCCTCATGTATCAATGCGACCAGAATCGCCCGCCAATGATGGTTGGAAAGATATTTTCCACAATCATGTTGTTCATCATCACATTTGGCCTATTGCTTCTTTATCGTTACCCCCTCCACCACCAAAGAATCAAATTTCCCAAGTTGATCATGTCGTCTCACCCGTGCAGTCATCTCATGCTAGTAAGAGATCAAAAACAGAGGTACATGAGCCTATGTAGGACAAGGGAAAAGGAGTAGCCACTCCATCCATATCATCCAAAGAATCTTCCAAAACTATTTTTTCTCGCCCTCATCTTAAGGATGATTGTTCTCATGTTATCAGTGCAGTTCAACCTCAAGGTTCTAACCAGCCAAAGGCTACCATAGAAAATTCAAAAGGGGACAGTAGTGAAAAGAGGCCAAATGATTCTCACAATAAATATGGTTTTTGATGATTGTTAATGTTATGTTTTATGTTGAAGACAGTATTTTTACTTTGACAAAGTTTTGGACAACAAGCATATGTTTAGGCAGCTTTTTGGGGGACATCATGGACATGATACTCTTGGATATGGTCATATTATATTTTGTTGATATTTAAAATATTTGATCATAATTATGGGAATGGGAGTTACAAGGAGGATATATTTGGAATCAAATGATTGAGTTTTATATTTTATTGTTTGACGATTATTAAAATAAATAATTGGGAGTCATAAGGAGTCCCACCTACTTACTTATTATTAATTAGACCTTTATTTATATATACTATTATTATTTTTCTCATATATTAGTTAAGATAATTTGACTTAACTAAAGAAAGTAGTTGAACTACCCTAGATTATTGAGAAGGAATAAAATATCAATGAGATGAAGAGACAAGGAAGAGAGAATAGAAGGAGAACTACATCCATAAGATTTTCTCTATACTAGTGAGATATTTTCAAATTTCATTCATTTTGAGTTTACTAGGAAGCTTAATCCTCTTGATGACAGCAGGGTCTTATTGAAGGCATCGGGATTCAAAAACTAAATCACATATTTCTGCAGCTTGTTTTAAAGGTGTATGATTTATCTTTGGTAGTTTGTGTGTTTTTGTTTGTGCATGAATTGAATTTCATGACTGATAAAGAATATCTTGTAGAGTCAAGTGACAGCATTTTGTGGCAAGTTGATCCAGATCTTTATCTTCAATTTTCATCTTGTTTTCGGAGTCTTTTGTATGGTTCCCATCAAATTCTTCTAAATATGACTTTGGTCCCTACCCTCGTAGGGGTTTGTAGAGAGAACTCGGTTTTTGTATCTCAAAATGAAATAAATGAAAAAATCAAATTAGTGTTTCTGACTCACACGTGTTTTAATGATCTATTTGATTCATTTCTTTTATCTCTATGTACACATTTGCATAATTTTTGTACACATTCATGTAACTTTGTTTAAATTGATTTATTTTGCATTGTTATATTTAACACACAAAACCATCCTTGATCCTTTGTACTTAATACTTGGGGATTAAGCGATTGTTTTTTAGGCTATAAACCCCATGTAACATTCCCAATTATCTTGTCTTAGCTCAACAATACATGAAAATGCTTGAGTAAGGTTTTCCATACCTTTTCCTCAATAAGGCATAACTCTCGATCAGTTATAGTGTAAATTGGTACATTCCTTATTGCTTGTAATAGCGTTATTTTGACGCACAGGTTTTGGAGTTCTCCTAACAGGTTAAACTTAGGTTGTGGGGGTACCTTGGATATTGTCAACCTTTTTGGATACAGAAGAGTAACAAATTGAGTTTGGATTGGGCTAGTAACATATGTTTGTTGTGTCATTGTTGTTGTTACTTCTATAGTTGCAGTATGTGTAGAATTTTTATTTTCTTCATGATGTTTCCCTATTTCTGGAAGTAGGGGTTCATCCTCCAATTTCCCATTGATTATTGGTGATTTTTCTAAGTGAATTACCCTCCCATACCTAAGGTGTACATTGTTACATGCAAGGGGACCAATTTTATAGGTTGGGAAGGTCGACGTTTCATCTTGTTGAACTATCTCATTAAATGGATTTGGACTAGCGTGTACAAGAAATTGAGGTCGAATTGCAGGAGCATTCATTGGAGTATTCATAAGGAGTTGCAATTGTGGTTGAATAGATAGTTGTGGAGGTAGTGGTAGAGGAAACTATGGTTTGGGTGCTATAAATTATTGTACAGGGAAAGAGGGATTCTTCCAGTTTAGTGTCCAAGATGAATTTTCAACTGGTTGATTCGGCCNTACGGTTATACTGATTATTCCAAGTATTGAAAAATGTGTAAGGATCTTGATTCGTACCTGGATGTTGTGCTTTCCATGACTTCTTCCAAGCTAAAAAGTAAGCTGGTTCAACCTCTTCCTTGTTGCCCTGGTAGACCACCTTCAATCCAAGTAAAGATGGACATGATTATGAAGGATGATCTTGATCGCATATCCTACATATCTCAACAAATTTTACTAGGCACTCTCTTGAGGAGTGTTTCGTTCTACATTTTGGGCAGAAGATGGTGAGCACCTTCTCGGCCTCGATTTTCTTTTGTTTAGTTTGAAACATGTCTAGATGTGAAGATAGCGTCTCGACAATGTCATGATTAAAATATTCCAGCAAATTCCCAATATCTACATAATTTACTCCCCCATTATTGATTTTGTGGCTCTGGTGGGGAGGTCCATGATTCTTGGCTTGCTTTTGAATGCTCTCCTTGAACATCTTCTACACAGGTTGCAAATTTCCTCCTAACTTTCTTAGGAGATATCTCCTTTCCCCGTTAGGTTCAACATATATAACCATTCATATCGTATACCTCGAATTAAAATTTCCTTCCAAACGTTGCCACTCATATCGGTATGTAAGGATCTCTACAAATTATATTGGAACTACTCTACATAATCTTCTAGGTTCTCCTCCTCCCGTTGCGTCATTTTAAAAATTTATTCCCTAAGTTTGTGAGTTTCACGGTATTATTGATACTTCTCAAGCAAAAAAAATTTCATGTCATCCCGGGATATTATATTACCACTACCAAGACCCATAAACCATCTCAGAGCTACTCCCTTTAAGGTGGTTGGGAACAATTTCAGCTTCTGCAAGTCGATGGTATAGTCATAACTATGACATAACACATCGAACTCAAACATGAAGGTGTTTGGATATTTAGTGATGATCCCATGGAAATTAGGGAGAGTTGATAAATAAATAGGTTTCATAGGTTCATTTCCCTAGGTATCATTGTAACATACCCAGCCACCCAAGGGTCAAGCATGCTACTCCAAAACTCACTTCTAAATCAATTTAGAATTTTGATAGCAATTAATTAATAAAGAAGCATGAAAGAAACATGATAACATCACATGCAATAATCAATATTCATGCTATAACATAAAACAAATGAATATAATTCCATGCACAACAATAACCAGCAAGCACGCATATTATAACATATGAATCTCAGAGACAATAATTAATACACAACGGAAATAAATATATAAGCAAAGAAACACATGATAGACAAAACTTGTCTTAATCAAAAGCATTCACCAACTGGTTGTAGACCAAGGATGTTAAACCCAACCATAGACATTATTTTTCCAAGTATCAATAGCAAGTCACCCCCGAGCCAAAGCTATGAATCCACAAGGACGGTTCCAAGGTGTCACTTAGCTTCCCAAACCAGTTATCACTCAAGCTCTCACAGGTTCCTCAACACACAAAAACCCAAATTACACTAGCTCTCTTCTCTCCATCCCATCACAACCCAAGAGAGTGGACCCACTTCTTTGCCATGCAATCCCTCATGTTATCCACCTCCTTACAGGGATCCAGTGTATCTGGTCAAGAATCTCCATACTGGGACTTCTCAAGACTCGCAACTGTGAATAAAATTTAGTACATGCCAATGCTTCTCAGGCATGAAAGCATTAATTCATGGTTGGAATACACCAGTAGTCACTACAGCCATCCAACAATGGCTTCTCTCCCAACCATTCATTTTTCCTTTCCCCCACCAAGATCAAGGATGAATTAGAAATAATGAATGAGTGAAAATGTGAATGGAGAGAACAAAATGAAGAGTGTGAACAATGAACAATGAATGAACCCCCAAATATCCTAAAAATGGGTTTATAAATTTACTAGAAAATCAAGAACCACATGACCTTTCCCCAAGAAGCACATGTAACCACTTCTCTCCATTAAAACAATTATGGGTAAATAAAATATGATAAAATGACTTAGCCCCTTAAGCCCCCTCTCTCATGGAATCATAGCCCCATATAATTCTTGTCTTTGTCTGTCTAGCAATCAACGGTGTATTTTATTATTAATAATGATCAAAAAATTACATGTACTAGGCATGCTGGCCTCTTTAATTGCTTGGGCACACCGAACTTTCATCAAATAAAAAAAAATACATTATTTAACATGGGGATTCAAAACTGGGGTATTACATTCCCCTCCCCCTTATTTTGGCATTGTCCTCAGTGTATATACAAAAGAAAAATATAAATTTCAAAATTTATTCAAAAGGTCATGGGTACTCTGAATGCATGGCATATTCATGCTCCCAAGTAGCATTTTCAGGACCGTAGCAGGTCCACTAAACTCTTTCCATCTCTATAACTTGATTCCAAATAATTTTGACTTTTTTGTCCAATGTGTGCACTGGCTAGACATGAAAGTCTTGTTGGATCATGTTTTCATTGATGTCAAATGATTGATCTCATAGGATTGATGTCAAGGGATTGATTGATGCCAAAGTATTGATGTCAAAAGAACAATGTCTTGTCATAACATATTGATTTAATATGTATTGTCCTTGATGAGAATGGATTGATGTCAAGTAGAATCATAGGCGTGTGATTTCATGCATAGATCAAGATAGATCAATGAGTTGTCATTGATATATGATACATAGATGAAGATGGATTGATGTGGTTTCATTGATATATGATGCATAGTTGGATTGATGTAAATATGACTCATTTAGGAAGTACAAATGGATGAACTCCAAAGTGGTCCCCTTATGATGAAATCCCTCACGGGAAGACACTTTGTGGATGAGTTATCCTAGAAGTATGGTTAGGGAACCCATGCTTAATTGTGGAATTATGAGATAAGATCAGTGAATTTTTCAGTGAAAATGGATAGTGCTTGTCATGCCATTTTTGGTGGTATGTGGAATGTCACATAACTCCTCACAGCTTGAGAGTTATGGCCTTACAAAGTTGAAGGACCCTCACATGTTGGCTTGAAGCCCCAAAAGGTCAAAAAAGTCAAAGGGCTTGCAAAGAAGGAGGATTATTTAAATATTAAAGTGAAGTGACAAAATCAAAGAGGATTGTTTAAATAATAAAGTGAAGTGACAAAGTCAAGGAGGATTATTTAAATAATAAAGTAAATGAAGATCTTTCTAATTATGGAAAGTGGTTAACCCTAAAATGAGGAAAATGGTTTAAGTAGTCAAGTGGCTATTGGATACATAGACAAGTGGAAAATTGGGCAAATTTGGACATAGGACTATGTGGACAAAAGTGACTATGTGGGCAAAGTGACCTAAAAGATGTTTCTAAGGAAGCTACTTGGAAAGTATAAAAAAGAGGCAAGGGGTGTCTTGTAAAGATATCTCTTGAGCATATCTTGAAGATCTATTCTGAGAGAGAGATTTATTGGAGGATCTCATGGATGCATCAAAGTTTATGTAAGCTTGATATCTTGATGGAGAAAGTTTCAGAAGTTCAAAAACCCCAGTTTCTGAAGGAGTACGGGAGCAACAGTGGGATAGAGAGTGTACATATGTGGGTTGCAGTGAGCCAGAGCACATACACATGCAGGCTGAAGGAAGGCAGAGCACGTACAGTTGATGAATTCATGAAGATTTGAGTGTAAGCTGGTGTCAAGTTCTTGACGGTTGAAGCAAGTTTCAGATATGCATTCTATGGGCTCAGATCTGCCATAGAAACTCTGGTATGGTTACATAGTTGTCTTGATGGATACTCTTGCATATTGTATGGTGAATGCTTAAGGAATTGTTGGTATGATTGTGGTGATATGGTTATGTTGATTGATTGACAGAGTGAGCATCACTCTTATGTTCAGTACTGATATGATATCCATAGTATATTGATACTTAGGTTTGAGTAGCATTCATATTGTATGGTTGAGGAGCATGAGTAAGTTGTTGGAGAGTTTGGATGTGTTGTGATTGGTGATGCTTCAGATTGGACAGTGACAGACAGAAGTGACTGTGACAGAAGGTTGTAGAGGATCTGAGTTTTTCCTTGGAGAGAAAACCCTAGTTGTTCAGAAGACACATGCAAGTTGTAGTACAGACAGGTTGTGTACATACATGAGTTCTACTACTTGTGGGGCGCATACATACGCGTGTTGCACTACTGACAGGTCGCGTACCTGTTGACAGATTGGTATCTATTGAGGATTGATTTCTCTTCTCAGTTGGTGTTGAATTGTGTAAGTTGAGTCTTGCATTATAGAGCTAGTGCTCTTGTGGAGTTGTAACTCTATTTAGTTGTTTTTGATAACCCAAGGATTGTAGTTCGTAATAAAAATAAAATTGTACATACATATTGTGTTCTTTGTGTTCCTTGTGATGATGAATTATTGATGATATATGTTGTTTATATATGTTGCTAATGCATGTTCACATTTAACTGATTATAAATGACAGCAATAAGTAATGAGTAAATGGTGATTGCTAACTAAGAAGTTTTGTGAAAGAGAAAAGTTTGAAAAATACCACCACACTCATTCACCCCCCCTCTAAGTGTGGTCGGTGTATCCAAAAATTGGTATCAGAGCCAACCTTCACTATAAGCCTTAAAAAGATTGGAGGAGATCCATGGACACACAAATGGATGATGAAATTCCAATCCTTGATGAGGAAAATTATTCTACATGGAGAATAGAAATGAAAGTGCACTTGAAGGAAATAGGAGCGGGTATTTGGAAGGCAACTATTGGTGGATCAGTTCCTTTGAAGAACAAGTCAAATTTTGCATCTCAAAGGCAAGAAAAGAAGAATGACGCATTGGCTCTCAAGATCATTCTTAGTGGACTCTCAAGTTCTATCAAAGAGAGCATGGGACAATGCACTACTGCCAAGGATCTATTGCTAAAGCTAGAGGATACATACCAAAGCAAGGAGGAAGATATTGAAGACAACTCCATCAAGAACAATGAAGGTAAAGAATCTCCAAAAAAACCCGATTGCAATATTTCAAAATGTGATGATGTTGAATATTTCTCTACAAGTGAAGAAGAAAACCTAGAAATTGTATGTGTAGAGTTAGATAATGGTTATCCCATGGAAAAGGTAGAAGAAGAACTATCAAAGCTTAAAAGGAAATTTGAATGGGGTCTATATGAATAAAACTATGACCATTTCTACATAGAATATAGCTATCTTTTTTATAACACTAAAAATATTCTTAGAAAGAATCAAAGGCATATATTGAAGTTAAAGGAAATACTCAAGGAACAAGAAGGTAAAAAGACTTTATTAGAAGAAAAAGAATAAGAGATCAAAAGACTAAAGAATGAAATAGAAGAAAATAAGAAGGTAGATAATGAGATTAGCAAAAGTCTTGAAGTTAATATTCATCTCAAGACCCAAATTGAAGAAGCCAAAAGAATAGAAAAACTATTAAAGAATCAAGTAATTGAAAAGGAAGATTCATGTCATAAGTTGGAAGCTGAAGTTGTTGATATTGGAAAGAAAATAGAGAATTCAAACAAATTCTTGAATAGCCCAACAATATTGAATGAGATCTCGAATAGTCAAAGATCACCAAATGATAAACCAAGTCTTGGATACAAGAAAGAAGCTACACATGTTAAAGAAAGCACCTCAAGAGTCAAAGAAGTATGAGGTAAGTCCCTCACTCTCAAGACATATTAAGACAACTAAGCTAACACTTGGGGAGAAATGCATCCTTGATTCTTATATGTGTTGGATAGTTGGTTTTCATTGATGTCAACCCTGGTCAATCCTAGAAGAATCCCCGAAGCAAGGTTGGAAGAATTTATAAGTGATGGATGTATTTGGAGAAGTATCCAAAGTGGTCTCCTTATGTCATAGCTTTAAGAATGGCCCTCACAAGAATATTCTTTGAATAAGTCTACAAGAATCCCTAGAAATATGGTCAAGTGGTTAAGTGCTTGAGAAGCCCCAGAGGTGTGGTCATGAAGCACAAAGTTGTTTGAGGAAAAAGAGGATGATGGACTCTACTAATGCATTTAAATCTCTCATATATGTATATGCATTGTCATGTTGTTTCCAACGGTAGGTGGTACGCCACGTGGTTCCTCACAGTTGAGGAGATATGCCATCTTGAAGATTGAAGCCTTGAAGTATGGTTAAGAAGCCCTAAATAGTCGTAACGAGAAGTGACAAGTCGACCCAAAATTAATTAAAAGAAGAACATTTGTTGCAAAAAAAGAAGTTACAAGTCAGCCCCATTTCAATGAATATTAAAACAAATATTAAGGATATTTTTGGTAAAGTCATCCCCAATGGAATAATCATTAAAAATTATTTTGAATTTTATTTGGGTCAAGTCAACCCTAAAAAGAGGGTGTCAGGTATAGTATAAATAAGGCACCTAAGAGTTCATTTGTTACATCAACTTAGGTGACTTTTATTTTAGGTAACTAAGGATATCTTAGGTGAATTTCAGAGGGAATGTGAATTGAAGAAGGGCGAAATTCCAAGGGAAGATGAAGTCTTGTGATGATGTGTTCTAAGGTATGTTATTTAAAGGTCATCTTACCATTTTCGCTATAACTTTTTTTATAGAATGATTCAGATAGAGAAACTTGGAGGTTGTTGAGAAGACATATTAGGGTACATGTGGTATAACTTTTAGCTTCTGGGTTGTTGTATTTTTGGAGATGCACTCTGTGGAAGATAGAGTTTTTGACTAGTCATGAAACTAGTCTCAAACAGGTGTTCTGAGAAAAAAAGTCATAACTTCTTCATAGAGGATACAAATTATGTGAAACCAATTACATTGGAAAAAATAAAGTACATAGTATGTTTTTTGTTAGTTTCATATCCAAATATCAAATATTCAGCGCGTGGCATGCTCTACAAGTTCGCTCTCCAGAATAGGCTAGAATTCAACAAGGTCTGCCATTTTCGCTATAACTCCTTTTAAGGCATGTTTCAGGGAGTCAAACTTGGAGGAATTTCAGAGAATATATTAATAATATTGGGTTCAATTTTTAGACCTTTATTCATTACAGGTATGGATTTATTCTTGTTGAAAGTTAGGGTATGTGACTAACCCAATGTTAGGATATTTAGACACTTAGAAGTTAGTTAAGATCTACTTGGTCTAATATGTCGTTAGGTAAAAGTGTGTTTCTTTAGTATGCACTAGTATGCATTTGTAGTTAGGCAATCCGACGGTCACGATATGTTCCCGACATAGAGTGATCTGACAGTTCATACTCTCCTCGATCTT
>SNQJ01S0035770.1:55117-72851 GCA_010110895.2 Picea sitchensis
GAAAACATCGGTGTGTTGATCTTTGATCTGGTTATGTGAGTGGTTACTGAAGGTGTTCGTCCTCTGTTGGAATACCTGTGTTGTCGAACACCCAAAAACTAGTCTCAAGAGACTGAATTAAAGTTTGATGACAATGATATTCTCTTGTTGTTGAAGTTGGGGAAGGTCTGTAAGTCTGTGATCACATACACCAGGTTGCTACATGAATAAAGGTATGTTTCTACGTGTTCTATTTTGATGGTTATGGTATATGCTTAAATAATATCTTGGATGGTTTGGCACATGCTTAAGGCATATTTTGGCATATAGTTTGAGGAGCATATTGGATATTGGGAACATAGTTTAAGATGTACTTTGGTATGTGTTTACATGTTTCAGGCACATCTTGGTACATGGTTGATGGATGTTACGGTACATGCTTTAGTACATGGTTGATGGATGTTATGGAAAATGTTTGAGGCATATCTTGGCACATGGTTTATGGATATGACACATGCTAGTTACATGGATGATATGGCACACATGTATTAGCATATGATTTGATGCACATCTTGGTGATGGTCATGGTGTATGATTTATGAGAGTGGATCTAATCGTATTGATGATGAGGTATCAATATTAGTGACAGGTTGGATGATGGTAGTGACAGGTTGATTATTAGTGATAAGTTGATTTTTAGTGACAGGTTGATTATCAGTGACAAGTTGAGTCTACACTTATATTTCAGGGTGGAAGGAAGGGACAAGGAAAGGGGGTTTTATCCTCCTTTTAATTGGAGTTGGAGAACATAGGGAGATGGAGCTTCCTTCAGGTTGGAGCTTGTAAATCAGGGGGTTGGAGCCTCCTTCCAGTTGGAGCTGGAGAATTTGGGGAGCTGGAGCTTCCATCAGGTTGGATCTTGTAAATCAGGGGGTTGGAGCCTCCTTCTAGTTGGGGCTGGAGAATTCAAGGAGTTGTAGCTTGCTGGGGATTGGAGCCTGTAAATAGGGAATTAGAGCCTCCTTCCAGTTGGTTCTAGAGAATTTGGAAGTTGGTGCTTACTATGAATGTAATCTTTGATATATATGAAATCATTTTGTGGTTTTCTCCCATTTGGGTTTCCACGTAAAATATTGGTGTATTGAGTATATTTGTATGATGTGATGCATTGTTTATGGTTGTATATTTATGATATGTTAAATGCAATCATAAGTGAATGGAATCATTGTTAAGTTAATGTTGTGATTGAAATTAATAAAAGTGCTCAGTAATGATTCACTCCCCCTCTCAGTATTGGTGAATATTCCAACAACTGGTTTCAGAGAAGGTCCTTCAAGAATCATTCTAACCACTAGAAGGTAGATCATCGATAATATATACATAGGTAATGGAATACCAATATTTTATGGTTGGGATTATCAACATTATGAGATGTGGAATACAAGAATGTAAACATTTTTATAGGCACATGGATTTTATGTTTAGAAATCAGTTGTTACAGGATACACCTCTTCAAAGAAACCAAAGACTGCAACCAAGAAGGAATTGAAAAGAAACAAAAAAGTAGCTATGGATTTCATCTTGGAAGGATTACTTGATTCAGTAAAAGACAAAGTGGCACAATGTTCATCAGCCAAATAGCTTTGTGATAAGATACATAATCTCTACTATAAGGAAACTCCTCTTATCACAAATACATAGCATGTTTATCAAGATAAATAAGATACTCAAACAGAATGAGAAAAAAGATGCTCATCATTTCAGATAGAGACAGAAGAAGATTGTCAAGAAGGTGCAATAGATTTCAAGGCTGAACTAATCAATTATTTAAGTGAGATAAGAAAAGAAAGGAGGGAAAACAAGTCTCCTAAGGAAGAATTAATCAAGCTAAAGGAAGGTTCTGAAGAACTCAAGCATGTTATCATCAATATAAAAGATTAGTTGGAAGAATCCAAATTGATTAAAGAAACTCTCAAGGATCAATTGAAATAAAAACAGTGTTTGGAAGACAAAATCGTGTCACAAAGAAAGGAAGTAGATAAGAGAAAAGAAATCTTGACAAGTCAAGTTAAGGAAAAATATAAGGACTTAAACAAGCTTGAAGCAAAATTTAGCCAAAAAAAAGGAAGACTTGAAGAAGAGATCATCTCCTTGAAGACCCAACTTGAATAAGAAAAGAGAACGAAAGAAGTTATGAAGATCTAGATGATAAAGAAGGAAGAATATTGTGAGAATCGTGAAGAAGAAGTTGTTACATTAAGGGTTTGTTGATAATCAAATATGACCATGTTCAACATTCAGAAATTCGCTCGGTCAGGGTCCCAATTAGACCCTTATCCCTTGTAAATGGTGATTCTGACTAGTTTAGGTTCAGTTAACTATAACTATACTAATCTACAAGAAAATAAATTAAAAAGTATATGTACACTTTCTAATTGACTGAAGAAATTTTATATTTTATTGAATAACAAACTAAAATATAAATATATATATATATATATATATATTGAACTATATACAAGAAAGAGATTAATTCTAATTATCATAAAAGTTACCTCTGTGAAAGAGGATTTTGTTTTCTCTTAAAGAGTGAAAAGTATTTATAATGAAAGTAAAAGAAATGAACTAAAGCAAATAAAAATAAAAATAAAATCTAATGTTCATGCCCAAATTCAGAGTATATGAATTTAAATAAAGTAAACATTGTTCTAAAGATATAGATATTAAAAACAAATGTTTGATTATATCAACTAAAAATGAATTAATAAACATGTTTAAATAATTAACAAACTTACAATCCCAATAGTAACTCGTATACATATTAATCATTGAAATGATGTGTGGAATAGAAATGAAATATATCTAATTTATTAATAGTAATTAACTAAATCAATCTATAATATTGTCAACACATAATCCAGATAATACTTTGATTTAAAAAATGAACATTTGAATATCAGTAATAATACCAAATATCGATTGCTTGTATTAATATTCAAAGTCACAAAGAGATTCAGAGTAATGTATCAAAACAGAAACTTGTACAACAGTGCATAAGCTTTGTTCTCTTTCAAAAAACTGAAACTCTCCCCAAATTGTTTTTCCTTCACTATTTTATATTGAAGGAATTCAAAAATGGAAATTAACTTCCATAACCATAAACAGTTATCCATTTAGAATGGGAAAATAACAAAATTGTTTAATCCCCCAACCCAAATTAACTAAGTACATGAAAATAAAAACTACTAACTATTTAATTTTAGAATTATGTTTGGAAACTAATTTTCCCATTTCCTGCATTTTCCATGACATTTCTTTTACACATGTAAAACAAAAGAAAAGAAAAAACATAAGTTAAAAAAACATAAAAACAAAAATTAGAGTTGCTACAGAATTTGAAATTTTGTAGCTACTCTTTTATTAACTAAAATTAATGAAAATGCAAACTAAAAAAAACTGCTAAACTCGTACCAATAACTAAAACATTTTTATCACTGAGTGTTACTAAGAACGGTCTTGAATTCTGAATTAATGAAAATATTAACTCTTGGTGAGTTAGTGTTAGCAACTTAGTTCTTTTTCTCTTATTTAGAACTTGGAACATGTATTCTTTGGCTATCGATAAAAGATTTATTTCCTTATCTAAAAAGTTGATATTCTAATTCCAAATCAATTATATTAGCCTATAACACTAGAACCACTGTATAATATTTTTCCTTCCAAAAGGAAACCTCCAGATTGGGATCAGTTTCAATTCTCTCTTTTTCTTTTTCTTTAGCAACTTTTTCAATTGGTTCCTATAGAGAATCGTGTTGTGGGGAAGAAACCTCCTTATTTGTAACTAACTCTTCATCTTCAACTTGGATAGAAGAACTAACTTTCAAAGTTTTCCTAGACTTACTTCTGAACATTCTTAATATTTTCCTTCCTTGTCTTTTTTTCATAAAATCAACTAGACTAATGGAATCATCGTTCTTTACGGTCACAGGTGGGTCGCACATAGATGCAAGCGAGGAAATTACGGTTTCCCTGGAAGCTTTGGAAGAACCTGAGGTGCTTCATTGAAAACATATGACTATGAACTAAAGCTAAACTTGACAGTTTGACTGTGAGTAACCCTTGCGGTGTTTTGTTGAGGAGTAGAAACTTGAGGGTAAGGAAAAACGGTATATTCTACGGGATTTGGGGTTTCATATTCAAAAAAGTGAGATTGTAAATCTGCCTCAGAATTTACTTGAAAATGATTTATTTTCACAAACTTTTGCCCAGAATCACCATTTTGTTCTAACTGAAATTCAATCATAATTTTCACTAAATTGTGATGAAATATATTTCTTTCTGAACTGAGATTCTTTCTCTGATATAAATGTGTCATTTTAGACAGGATTTTAAGCAAGAACGTCGGCATGTTCAATTCATAATCCATGAATACCATTAAAAGTCGAAAGTGATAAATAAAGAAAAGGTTATATTTTCCCTCACAGGTGATAAACCCCTTAATAACTACTAACAGAAAATGTCATTTTTCTTTAATTGAGGATATGGGCATACCTTTGTAATCGTATTTGCATTCGGGAGAAATCGTAATTTCAAACCAATGAATCTCCTTCACCCTTTTGGTCTTAGACAAACATTCTCCTTTTAATGGAAATTTAGTCACTCTAGATATTACTTCTTCATCTAGTTGTAATTATATATCCTCAATTTTAGCATGTTCACCATTGAAAGTTCATGAGAAACATTTGGTGACATGCACATTATAACCATTAAACATGCGCAGAAATTTTAACCAACCAACCCTCTAAAAGTTGGAAAATAATCTTTTTGGGCTTCAATAAGCTTGGCATCGGGTTCTACTTTGGAAATCATTCCCATATTGATAGTTTACCATGCTACAGTTCGGAAAACCCTCACAAACAAAACCTAACAGACTCTCGCTTGCAAGTAAATGAAAACAAAGCTTCAATACTTGAAACAAAAACTTATTTCGAGGAAGAATTACCACGGGTAATAATTCACATTACGGTGATGCAATTCAGAGCTATACATGGTTGCAAATCAATTAACTTCAAGGAAGGAGGATTGTTCGTATGTAGTTTGAAAGGACCTTGATTTAATGTTTCATTAAATTGATTTTAATTTATGATGATCATATCAGGCCTAACGTACCACAACAAGTTAGGAAAAATCTATTTATGGATCATGAGTATCAAAGTTATGATAGGATAAGTAGGATTTCGTGGATTATAATCGATTATTATTAGAACATTAATTTTAAAATCAACAATAAATCAAAAACTATAGCTTCTCAAATATTGCAGCTCCTTGGAATGTATATAAATAAGAAAGAAACCACAAAGAATATGTGAAATGAAATATTTGAAAAAAAAAAATAATCAAAACCTTTATGAAATGAGAAACATCCAAAAAATAAAATGTCATTAATGATTGAATGAAATTCACAGAAGTTGGGAGTATGGCCAAAATTGACAAAACGCATAACATTGTTTAAGTAAAATAAAATTTTATTTTTCAAAAATGAAGAAAGAAGGGTCCCAAATTTATTTATAATACAAAATATGGGAGGTTGTTGTCTTATACAAAAAGGTTGAAGTTGAAAATATCAACAAGAAATTGAAGAGCTCTCAAGTATTGGAAGATATTATATGTTGTCAAAGGTCACCATTCAATAAAACATGTATTGGATACACTAGTGAGACCTCATGTAAAGAAGATGCAAATAACAATCCCAGCAAGTAAGTCGGAGAGAGAGAGAGAGGAAAATCCACACAGCCAATAAGGAAATTTGAAGGGAAGAGTTCCAGGTTGATGGAAAAGAAGAATGAAGAGAAGGCTAAGAATTATGCAAACATTCTCAAAGGAAGGAACCATGGAAAGAAAGAGTCAAAGAGGAATGAATGTAGAAGAGACATATTTCAAAGAAGGCATTCTACCTCCAGGTATCAAAGAAGCTTCAATCATTGTGAAGGAAAGAACAAAAGAGAAGATTGTGATTAGTCAAGGCATGAATTCAGAAGGAATACATAAAACGAAGATCATTCACTCCCACGTATCACATCTTCTTTTATGGTTATTATTTTACTTGTAATAACTTTTGACATAAAGTTGTAGATTGCAGAGCTTATGGAAGAAAAGTTCAAGCAAGAAATCTTTATGTGGCACCCTACAACATTGAATGTTACAAATGCCACAACTATGGACACATAGCTTGTGATTGTAGAAGCATGATGGATACCTCCTTCAAGAACAAGAAGGTTTAGAAAAGAAAGAAAGAACAAAAAGAGTAGGTGAATGAAGAACAGGTGAATAAAAAGTAAGTGAATGAAGTACTCCCAGAAATCATACTCTCGGGATTCACAGTAGTGAGAAATCATGATGAATCTACACGTAAAGAGGAATCTGTCAACGATGACTCAGCATCATAGTGGCTTAATCCATTTTTATAAGCCATCCGTCTTGGAGACTCCCAATAAATATTAATGTTGAAGAGGAGGAGTCTAGGAAGCATCTATTACATATCAGAGAACTATCTTGCAAGCAGTCTGAAGTGTTTGTTTGTATATTTTTGGAAGATAGACTATGAATGACAGAGTGGTTGATTAAGAAGTAGTTTTTCAATAACACATCCCCATGCAGGTATGAAAAATTCAATTGCCAGTTACGAAGAATATCATTGAAACTTTTAAGTTAGAGATTCATGATTCTATGGAAGATTTTAAGCATGTATTCAGATAGGGACATATTCAGTACAGGTTGTTGCAAACATGTAGAGATTGATTTTCAAACAGCTTGAGAAGTAAGAATATGTAGTGATCATTTACAACAAAGTCAAAGTAGTCTTCAGAAGAGTAAAGTGACAGATGGGTCAACATTGTGTGTAGCAGAGTCATGGAAAATTTTGTGACACGTGGACAGAAATGAATTCATGACATTTTTGACAGGTCTAGAAGACAATACTTGACACAAATCAGAGAAGGTACATAACAGTGGATGAAAGCATGAGCTAGGAAGGAATTGTAGAAAGGAAGATGGACTCATTGTAAATCATATGACTCAGAAGTAAAGTGTATTGAAAGATAAAAACCCTTAGGAAGAGTTATATTGTCAAGAGAATATTGTTGGTTAATTATGCCATTGATTTCAGTTCAGTGAAGACAACAAGTCTTGAAAAAATGAATTAAAGTGATGAAGAAACCTTAACATGAATGTTTTTCATATACATCACTAGATTACATTAATGGGAAGCACCAATGGACAAAAATCACCGAAAGAGAGGAAAGCAAGCATATATAGGAAGCCCCACATTGATATACATGACATATTGCAAAAGAAGACATGGGGAGAGAAACCATCAGAGAAAGTTACCCTTAATGCCAAAAGGGAAGAGAAGGAACAAAAGAAATAGAGAAAGATCAAAATCATGAAGACAACGAGAGCGCATGAAGACAAAGATATATTTTTCACATAAGGTATACTATCAGGGGGAGTCACTCTTTGCTATTGATATCCAAAGGGGAGAGAAATATCAGAAGCATGAATATAGGGGAAGAAACCCCAAAGAGAGTTACCCTTTGCCACTTATGTCAAAGGTGGAGAGAAACATGAGGAGAGAAATATCAGGAGCATTGTTCAGAAGTGGGGTATGAGTGTTTCCATCAATTCCAAATGGGGAGATTGTTGGAAAGTTAATAATCATTGATTTCAACCATGGTCAATCCTAGAAGAAGCCCTAAAACAAGGTTGGAAGAATTTATAAGTGATGGGCATATTTGGAGAATTCTCCAAAGTGGGCACCTTATGGTTTAGCTTTAAGCATGGTCATCAAGGGAAGACACTTTGAATATTTCTACAAGAATCCCTAGAAATATGGCTAAGTGGTTAAGTTCTTGAGAAGCCCCAAAGGTGTGGTCATGAAGCATGAAGTTGTTTGAGGAAAAATAGGATGATGGAATATAATAACATATTTAAATATCTCATAGATGGATATTCCTCATCATGTTGTTTCCAATTGTAGGTGGTAGTCCATTTGCTTCCTCGTGGTTGAGGAGATATTCCCTCTTGAAGATGGAAGCCCCTAAGTATGGTTAAGAATCCCTAAACAGTTGTAGCAAGAAGTGACAAGTCGGCCCCAAATTAATTAAAAGAAGAAAAGTTGTTGCAAACAAAAATTTACAAGTCGACCCCATTGCAATGAATATTAAAAAAATATTAAGGATATTGTTGGTAAAGTCATCCCCAATGAAATAACCATTAAAAATTATTTTGAATTATATCTCAGTCAAGTCGGACCTAAAAAGAGGGTTTCAGATATAGTATAAATAAGGCACATAGGAGCTCATTTATTACATCAACTCAAGTGATTTTTATATGAGGTAAACAAGGATATATGAGGAGAATTTCAGAGGTAATATGAAGTGAAGAAGGGAGAAATTCCAAGGGAGGATGAAGTCTTGTGATGATGTGCTCTAAGGTATGTTATTTAAAGGTCATCTTACTATTTTCCCTATAAATATTTTTCTAAAATTATTTAGATAGTTGAACTTGGAGGCTATTGAAAAGACACATTACGGTACATGTGGTAAAAATTTCATCTTCTGGGTGTTTTAGTTTTGGAGATACACTCTGTGGAAGATAGGGTTTTTGACTAGTCTTGAAACTAGTCTCAAACAAGTGTTCTGAGAAAAAAATCATAAATTATTCATAGAGGATCCAAATTCTATGAGACCAATTGAATTTGAAAGAGTGTAGTGCGTAGTATGTTGTGTGTGAGTTTCAAAACCATATCTCAAATATTCAGTGTGTGGCAAGCTCTACAATTTTTCTCTCCAGAATAGGCCAAAATTAAGCAAGGTATGCCATTTTCGTTGTAACTCCTTTTCAAGGACGATTCAGGGAGTGAAAATTGGAGAAATTTCATAAAATATATTGAAGAATATTTGGTACACGTTTTAGAACTTTATTCATTACATGTACAGAGTTATGATTTTTAAAATTTAGGGTTTGTGACTAATCCAAAAACTAGTCCCATGAGACTAAGTTAAAGTTTGATGAAGATTATATTCTCTTGTTGATGAAGTTGAGGAAGGTCTGAAGGTATATGATCACATACACTAGGTTGCTACATCACTAAAGGTATGCTTTATATGTGTTCTATTTTGATGGTTATGGTATATGCTTAAAGCATATCTTGGATGGTTTGGCACATGATTAAGGCATGCTTTTGGCATATGGTTTGAGGAGCATCTTGGATATTAGGAACATAGTTTAAGATGTACTTTGGTATATGTTTACATGTTTGATGCACATATTGGTACATGGTCGATGGATGTTATGGTACATTTTTTAGTACATGGTTGATGGATGTTATGGCACATGTTTGAGGCATATATTGTCAGATGGTTTATGGATATGGCACATGCTTGTTACATGGATGATATGGCACACATGTCTTACCATATGATTTGATGCACATATTGGTGATGGTCTTGGTGTATGATTTATGTGAGTGGATCTGGTCTTATTGATGATGTTATTAATGAAGAGGTATCAATATCAGTGACAAGGACAGTGATAGGTTGGATGATGATAGTGACAGGTTGATTATTAGGGAAGAGTTGATTATCAGTGACAGATTGATTACCAGTGAAAGTTTCAGTGACGTGTTGACTCTACACTTGTATTTCAGAGAGTAAGGAAGGGGAAAGGAAAGGGGGTTGTAGCCTCCTTTCGGTTGGAGCCGAAGAATACAGGGAGTTGGATATTCCTTCAGGTTGGGGCCTATAAATCAAGGGGTTGGGGCTTGTAAATTAGGGGGTTGGGGCCTCCTTCCAATTGGATCTGGAGAATTTTGGCAGTTGTAGCTTCATTTAGGTTGGATCTTGTAAATCAGGGGGTTGGAACCTCCTTCCAGTTGGAGCTGTAGAATTTATGGAGTTGTATATTCCTGTAGGTTGGAGCCTGTAAATATGGGGTTGGAGACTCATTCTAGTTGGTACTGGAGAATTTGGAAGTTGATTTTTCCTATGAATGTAATCTTTGATATATAATAAAACATTTTGTGGTTTTATCCCATTTGGGTTTCCACATAAAATACGAGTGTATTGTGTATATGTGTATGATGTGGTGCATTTTTATGGTTATATATTTATGATATGTTAAATGGAATCATTGCTAAGTTAATGTTGTGATTGAAATTGGCAAAAAGTGCTCAGTATTGGTTCACCCCCTTTCTCAGTATTGGTGAATATTCCAACAATTGGTATCAGAGTGGATCCTTCAAAAATGAGTCTAACCACTGGAAGGTAGATCATGGGTAAGAGATACACAGATAATGGAATACCAATATTTGATGGTCATGATGGTCATCATTATGAGATGTGGAATATAAGAATGAAAACATTTTTACAGGCATAGGGATTTTATGTTTGGAAATCAATTGTTACAGGATACACTGCTTCAAAGAAACAAAAGACTACATCTAAGAAGGAATTGAAAAGAAACAATAAAATAGCAATGAATTTCATCCTTGAAGGATTACCTAATTCAGTAAAAGGCAAAGTGGGACAATGTTCATTAGCCAAAGAGATTTGAGATAAGATACATAATCTCTATTATAAGGAAACTCCACTTGTCACAGAGCCAGAGCATGGTTATCATGGTTATCAAGGTAAACAAGATATTGAGAAAGAACGAGAAGAAAGATGCTCATCATGTTAGACAAATCAAGAAAGATATTGTGAAGAAGGCGTAATGGATTTCAAAGATGAACTAATCATTGCTTTAAGTGAGATAAGAAAATAAATGAGATAAAACAATTCTCTCAAGGAAGAATTGATCAAGCTAAAGGAAGGTTTTGAAGAAATCAAATAGGTTATCATAAATCTAAAAGATCATCTGGAAGAAGCCAAATTGATTGAAGAAACTCTCAAGGATCAGTTGAAAGAAAAATAGTGTTTGGAAGACAAAAATATATCACAAAGAAAGGAAGTATAGAAGAAAAAATAAATATTAACAAGGCATCTTAAGGAAAAATATAGGACATAAACAAGCTTGAAGTAGAATTTAGTCAACAAAAAGGAAGACTTGGAGAAGAGATCATCTCCTTGAAGACCCAACTTGAAGAAGCAAAGAGAACTAAATAATTTATGAAGATCCGGATGATAAATAAGGAATAATATTGTGAGAAGCTTGAAGAAGAAGTTGTTACATTAAGGGTTGAAGTTGACAAGCTCAACAAGAACTAGAAGAGCTCTCAAATATTGGAAGATATTATCTATTGTCAAAGGTTACCAGTAAATAAAACAAGTATTGGATACACTAGTGAGACCTCATGTAAAGAATATGAAAATACCAATCCTAGCAAGAAAGTTAGAGAGAGAGGAAACTACACACAACCAGTAATCAAATTTGAAGAGAAGAGTTTCAGGTTGTCAAAAAAGAAGAATGAAGAGAAGGCTAAGAATTATGCAGACATTCTCAAAGGAAGGAACCATGGACAACAAGAGTCAAAGAGGAATGAATACAAAAGAGATGTATTTCAAAGAAGACCTTCCACCTCTAGGTATCAAAGAAGCTTCAATCATTTTCAAGGAAACAACAGAAGAGAAGATCGTAATCATCCAAGGCATGAATTCGGAAGGACTACTTCACAAGGAAGATCATTCACTCTCAGGTATCAAATCTTGTTTTATGGTTATTGTTTTACTTGTAATGAATTTAGACATAAAGATGTATATTACAAGGCTTATGGAAGAAATGTTCAAGAAAGAAATGTTTACGTGGCCCCCTACAACATTGAATGTTACAAATGCCACAACTATGGACACGTAGCTTGTAATTGTAGAAGCATGATGGATACCTCCAATGGGAAAAAGGGAAAGTGATTTTAGGTTACATCAACGCAAGTGATTTTTATTTTAGGTAACCAAGGAGATCTTAGGATAATTTTAGAGGGAATATGAAGTGAACAAGGGAAAAATTACAAGGGAGGATGAAGTCTTCTGATGATGTGTTCTAATGTATGTTGTTTAAAGGTCATCTTACCATTTTCACTATAACTATTTTTCTATAATGATTCAAATAGAATCACTTGGAGGTTTTCTAGAAGACATATTAGTGTACCTTTGGTAAAAATTTTATCTTTTGGGTCGTTGTATTTTTGGTGATACACTCTGTGGAAGATAGGGTGTTTTACTAGTCCTTAAACTAGTCTCAAACAAGTGTTCTGAGAAAAATAGTCATAACTTATTCATAGAGGATATCCATTCTATGAGACTAATTGTATTAGAAAGAGAACATTCTATAGTATGTTTTGTGCAAGTTTCAGAACTAGATATCAAATATCCATCATGTTCCATGCTCTACAAGTTCGCTCTCCATAATAGGATAGAATTCAACAAGATCTGCCATTTTCGCTATAACCCCTTTTTAGGGACGATTCAGGAAGTGAAACTTGGAGGAATTTTAGAGAATATATTGAAGACTATTAAGTACAAGTTTCAAACCATTATTAATTACAAGTGCGAATTTATGTTTTTTGTAAGTTATGGTTTGTGACTAATCCAAAAACTAGTCACGTTAGACTGAGGTAAAGTTTGATGAAGATGTTGGTATCTTATTGTTGAAGTTGAGTAAGGTCTGCAAGTCTGGGATCACATACACCAGGTTTCTACATGACTAAATTTATTCTTTCTATGTGTTCTATTTTGATGGTTATGGTATATGCTTAATGTATATCTAGGATGGTTTGGCACATTGTTAAGGCATGTTTTTGGCATATGGTTTGAAGAGCTTCTTGGTTATTGGGCACATAGCTTGAGATGTACTTTGGTATATGTTTACATGTTTCAGGCACATCTTGGTACATGGTCATGTATGTTATGGTATATGATTTAGTACATGGTTGATGAATGTTACGACACATATTTGAGGCATATATTGGCACATGGTTTATGGATATAGCACATGCTTGTTACATGGATGATATGGAACACATGTCTTAGCATATGATTTGAGGCACATTTTGGTGATGGTGTTGGTGTATGATTTATGAGAGTGTATTTGGTATTATTGATGATGAGGTATCAGTATCAGTGACAGGGACAAGGACAAGTTGGATGGTGATAGTGGTAGGTTGATTATTGTTAGATTTTCATTAGTTTTGTTAACATTAGATTTACCATACAATTTGTATCTTATTTTAACATTCAATAAGAATATACTGAAATATATAAATAGCATATAAACAAAAACAAGAAGAAAAAACTATATATCCTGGGAAAACCCCAAACTCGGGGAAAAACCCAGCCAACTTTTCTTAGAGAGAATATTTCCAATACAACCATGAACAAGCTCTATTCACAAGAGAAAATCAACAATGAAGAAACCATGATAACAAATACTTATCTCTTCTTATTTTCAAACCCTAGCGAGGGTAGACAACTGAGTAGCATCATAGAAATGGTGCAAGATAGGTGCATCACTAGATCAAGATAGTGCACCACAGAACTAGCACAATTGGAAACTGGTAACTGCAACTGCAACTATAACTACAACTGGACCGAAACAACTAGGAATCACTGCACAACCTTAGTGCAACTCTTCCATAGGCATCGCATAAGAGAAACCACCAAGAGCCATCAAGAATATCCTTCCCCAAGTAGGGTGCACTCTCTAAGAGAACCAGAAAATAGAAATAGTGCAACTGTGGTTGAAATTGCCTAGTGCGCACTGTAGAAGGAGAATTGTGTGTCTATAAAAATGAAATGATCCATCCTTTTATTTATACTAATCTGGGCGTTTTTTTGGGGCCGAATTCTTATTCTGGGTCTTCACCTTTATTTTATTATTTTTGTTGTCCAACTTCTCTTCTTGGAATTATATTTCCACTTTAATTATTTTTTGTGGGTCGACTTCTCTTATGTGGTCTTCTATTTTGTTTTATTATTTTCTAGGGTGTTATTCAACTATTAAATGTTCTTCCTTTGACTTCTTGGAATCTTCTTCTTCTTTAAGAAAAACTTTCCAGGGTGGAATACTTCCCACAACTACCAAAACATCAACACTCCCTCTTAGCTAGGGAGGTATTATTCCACGATGTTTTCCTCTAGTATTCCAATGACTACCTTGCAATCAACTAGTAGCCCCAGGATACTACCATGCCATCAATAACTCAAATATTTTTTCATAGTCTCTATAACTATGCTACAATAAACTAGTGGCATGCAGCTACTACCATACAATACAGTAGTCTCCACAACTAAGTAGCAATCAACTAGTAGCACACACCTACTACCATGTTGTCCAGTAGTACAAAACCACTGCCATAGTCTCCACGACTATGTAGAAATCAACTAGTAGCACACAACTACTACCATGTTGTCTAGTAGTACACAACTACTACCATAGTATTCCCAACTGTGTTGTGATGTTTCCTCTTATTTTCATGCAGTCTTATTCACAACCATCCACCTCGCATGGTATGGGAAAGACTGCCTCCATAGCCCCATTCTCACCTAGCCACCTCACATGGCTTAGGAAAGGCTATGTCATGGTCTAAAACCATGCACCAAGTTTTATTTGCACCTAGCCACCTTGCATGATGTAGTCAAGACTTGTCACAAGCCTTATTCACACCTAGCCACCTCACATGGCATAGGAAATACTTGCACCAGGATGTGATGTCTCTCCTCTCCCTTTAGTCTTATTCACACATTTCCACCTCACATGGTGTAGGAAAGACTACAACCATATCCCCATTCACACCTAGCCACCTCACATGTTGTAGGCAAGGATATGTTGCAAGTCTTATTCACACCTATCCACCTCACATGGCATACGCAAGACTTGATACAAGTCTTATTCACATCTAGCCACCTCACATGGCATAGGAAATATGTGTACCCAGTTGTACATTACTCCCTCAGTCACCTCACATGATTGATCTGGGAAACCCTTGGACAAAGGGGAAAGTCGGCTGGAGGAGAAACATCACACCTCCCTCTCAATGAGGATGGAAATTCTGGATCACGCCAAGCTTGTCTCTGAAGTACTCATACTTTACTCTAGACAGAGGCTTGGTGAGAATGTTTGTTATCTGCTCATCTTTGGATATGTACTGAAGCTCCATAGCTCCTCTCTACACCATGTCTCAAATTTAGTGGTATTTGATCTCTATATGCTTCGACTTGTCATGAAAGACGGGATTCTCTGAAAGATTCACACAACTTTAATTATCATAATGTATCAAATTTTGCTTCAACTCTAGATCAAATAACCCTGGAAGAACCTTTTGAAGTTGCACTACTTCACGGCTTGCAACACTAGTTGCAATATACTCTGCCTCTATTGTACTGAGTTCCACTGATGTTTGCTTCCTTCTCAACCATGATATCAGGTCTGATCCCAATCTAAAGAAACATCCTGATGTGTTTTTTCGGTCCACTGCACTCTCTGCCCAGTCAAAGTTTGTATATCCTTATATCTTTACTACACCGTCAAAGACATATCTAAGTCCATATCAAACCGTACCATGCAGATACCTCAATACATGTTTTGATACTATCTAATGTACATATGTAGGCTCAACCATGTACTGACTCAAAGTGTTCAGCGCAAAACATATGTTTGACCTGGTGTTAACTAGGTACATCAACTATCTGTACATCATGGGATCAACCAAATATAAAGGGGAAATGCTCAAGGGATTCATATTCGTAGCCATAGGTGTGGCCATGGACTTATAGTCCATCATTCCAAATCTCTGTAGGATCTCAACTGTATCTTTTCCTTGGCTAAGGAAAATCTCATCTAGCATTTGCCTCACCTCTAGTCCCATTGAATCCAAATCCTTCATTTTGAACTCTAAAGTGAGTTCCCTCTTGCACCCAACTATGAGCTTCTCATCTCCTATTATAAATAGGTTGCCCACGTATAGGACCAAGATCAATGGGCAACCATCCCCAAGATCATCAAATAATTGTTTGTTCTGGCATACCATGCCTTGGGTGAGTGCTTAAGCCCATACAATTTTTTCTTCAATTTGTATACATGAGACTCATTCTTGTGTATCTTGTGGTCGATCTATGTACACTTATTATGGATATTGGAGCAATTTTCTCGTCATAATATTCTCCTTCTTTTTGGGATAATCTTCTAGCCACAAATATCGCTTTGTACTTCTCTATGTTATCATGTGCAACATACTTTATCTGGTAGATCCACTTGGAAGTCACCATTGACTTCCCTCCAAAACCACTTTCCACACATCATCATAGCATCCTTCCACACTTGTTTCTTTACAACTTCCTCATAAGTGGAAGGTTATGAATCAATGATCTTCCTCATCAGTTCCACATAGTTGGAAAACTTGTGTGGTCTCTTGCTCTCTCTGGAATTGAGGAAAAATCCATATCCCAATTCTTCTGAATGGTTGCCTCCTCTGTCACTGTAGAAAATTCTATTGAAACAACAGATTCCTCCAAGGAGGTATCATATCTCCTTGAAGTCTCTGAAGTTTTGTTCTATCCTCCTCAACTCATGGCACTTGCATGACAATCTTGGAAGATGTCTTTCTCTCCCACCTGAATCTAAGGGGGAACTTACTATAAATGATATGGTCTTCCTCTAAGTCAACTAACTCTCTATGATATCAGACTCAATCTGAGTCTTCACACTCCCTCTAAAGATTGACTCCCTTTGATTCTATATAATCTTTGGATCCATATGCTCCCTCTGCATCTGCTGACCTCCCCTAAATTTCGATCTCCTATGGACTATACTAGGAAATTGTTCCTCCCTACTGGATCATGACGGATGACTCCCTCTAAACTATGGCTCTTTATGATTTGGTACTTGGTGGGGCCACCTACCTCACTATTGGTGGAGCCATTTTATCCTCCTCATGATATGGATCATCAATTCCATATATCTACAAAGTATCACAGGACCATGCTGGTCTCTTTCTTGGTCACTGTAACGATTTTGGTAGGCCCTTTTGACTCTACTAACTCTTCATGATGATCTGAAGAGTGATCAAATGAACTAGAGGTATATGTACGGTCATCTCTAGAGCCTTCTGCTCCTTACAATCAATCTCTATATGAGATAATATGTATCCCACAAAAGTAACCTTCTTGTTATAAGGTTCTGACTTCGTCCTCTTCTTTTTCGGTACATGGATGTATATTGTCATGTGTACAACTTCTTGTATGGATAGTCTTATCCATGTCTCAAAATAGAGACCATCTAATATGTTTCCTCATGCAACTGTCATTATAGATCCCTCTCAGAGCTATCACTTGTGACCTACCTGTAACAAGAGAAACATCAAGGGAAAATATAAGACAAGAACAATATTCTTATGGTAAGAACAATAATAAAAACAAGAATGGGAAAAATTGTCACAGTATCTCCTTCTCAGAGCTATCACATGTGACCTACCTGAGACAAGAGCCAAAACAAAATACAATAACAAGAAACAATAACAACACTCTTTAACACGCTTTTAGTGTTGTGACCAATCATTCCTCCATAATAACCTGCTCGGAACAAGAAACAAGAACAACAACATCTCCATGGTAACCTCCGTGGAATTTACAAGATAACCTACCTGTGACAAAGTCAACAACCAAGAACATCTCCTATAAGAGATCAAATTCATTTTTTAATTAAGTGCATCATTAGTACATGATGATCATTGTAATAATAATATTCAAGTGTCACTAAACATTTGATG
>SNQJ01S0035772.1:0-12784 GCA_010110895.2 Picea sitchensis
GAACTAGAAAATTAATAATGGGGAAACTCATTAAAACCTATAAGAGAATTTGGGGACACCTAGGAGCGATTCTAGGAGTGACTCTAGGTGGGTGAGGGAAATAAGGGAAACTGATTAATTAAAGAAATTAATTTATGGAGGAATGAAGGGGATGGGTGACACTTCTACGGGGAGGAATTTTTAGGAATTAATTTTTTTAAAAATTAATTAAATGAGATTTTAGGAAAGTACAGGATAACGAAACTCTATATAATGAAGGGAGGAGATGGATGAAGGATCTTTTTATGTTTTTGTAACATTATGTTGCAGAAATATCTACTCGACTGACTTAGCTTGTGGGAGTTGGGATACCCAGATCAGTGAGGAGTGGTAGCTCGGCCTTGCGAGGCGAGCTGGGAGCTAGCTGATTCTCTAGTTTGCGTGTGTGGCCCCTTTGCGGCTCGGGGGGCTAAGGGGGAAAAAGAGTACCCCTAGCATTGGCTGGGAGGTACCAGTGAAGTCTCGTCGCTAGGCAAGCGGGAGTTGCACGGAGCACGCGAGACGTCAACTCAGAGGGGCAATCAAGAAACGATACGCTTTCTTCATTTTTGTATGGTAGATTGTTGTAGGATTTATGATTTGGATTTGCATGTTTATTTGGGTAAGTAAACTGATTGTCTAGATTGATGATTGAAATTTTTCGTAGCCTAGCTCGATGATTGATTGACTCCCATGGCCTTTGTTTCCCCGCGTGACTTGACCTCCATGTGGTGTATTGATTGTGACCCTTGTAGTTGTTTTGCCTTTCGTCCCTAGCTCATCAGTCCTCGCCTGAGCAGTCATCCAGGAGCCTGATCTATGATCGTCGCTTCGGTGTTAATAGACCTATGGATCTCAACGCCCTGCTTTTCTGTGCGAGGATGATGAGCGAAGGACGCACTTGTCAGCCGTCTACCTCTGATGTTTGTCCTTGGCTGAAGGTTCACCTTGCGCCTTGAAGCGTTTATTCAACCCTGCAAATTTGATTGTTGGTGAAGTTGTTCTTTAGGCTCGGCATGTTCATATCTCGTCATTATCTCTTTTACCCCATTTTTAAATCTTGATGGATCCATTTTTAATCTCTGTGTTTTTATAATTTATAGCCTGGAAATGAAAAAAAAAAAGGGTTTATGTCATTCCTGTCTACAATCCTTGCTTGGCCTATGATTTATTTTCTCCATGCTTTTAATTCATGAAAAACAAATTTTTATCCCTGTCTGCGTTTTTTCTGGGCGGTGGTGTTTTTTTATGCCTTGAATCAAAGGGGAGTATTTTTATCTCTGTCTGCGTTGTTGGGTATCCCAGGCATTTGAAAACGTTTATCACTGTCTGCGTTTCTTGATGTTACCACAAATTTAATTTCCATGATTTTAATACTCAATTTTTCCACGATTGACGGTCACAGATTTTTACTTCTGCATGGTTACCACGGTCATGTCATCACCATTTTATTACGCAGGTTTTATTACCGGACTTGACTGCCCACGATTTTACTCCCAACCCTTTGTTGAGTGTTTGTTAACGCCCTTGATTTCTTTTGCTGGAAAATGTTGACTGAGTGGCTGTAGAAATCACCCACAAATTTAGCCATTTAAATCATACATTTACTTGTTGGAATAACCACGGTTTTAGATAATTAAAAATTGATTGTTTGTTGTAGTTTACCAAGATTTTTTTTTTACCAATTAAATGGGACTGTATCGCTGATGTTTACCACGAATTTGTTGGTGGACTGCTCTCTGCGTCTTCCTATTAAATGACCACGAGTTGCCTTTAAGTCGACTATGTTGACAGGTCACCCCAGCCTTTTTACATACTGATTATTTATTATACCGAATTTCACTGTACATAGACTTTAATTCTTCACTGTTGCACAGATTTCATTACCTCGAAATGCCATTAAATTCAATTGTGTTTTAATGTTAATGACCATGAGTTTCCCTTAAGAATTTCCTTTTTAGATGATTGTTGTTTTTTATTTTATTTTCTATGCTTTTAAATGCATCGAATTCACTGCCAGCCAGATGCTCTTGGAGTGAAATCTAAATGTTTTATTGTGCCTGTGTTTGTGGATTCCCAGTTAAGTGGGAAGAAGGGTATTTATGGTGTCTACAATATTAATTAATGGTAATCACTAATTGCATTTGATGATAGGAAAATTTATATCTTTAAAATGCATAACGACCTACTCTAATGAAACACGTTTGTGTAATACATCTGATTAAATGATTATGTATTGATTGTATTTTGATTAAATGCTTTGATCATGTTTGATTGTATTTTCTATGTTATATATTGGATTAAGTGTTATAATTTCAAGGAAATACCGTAATCGTGGTAGTGATTGAGTGTTACATATCCTTCAATTAAATCATTGTGTTATTCTATTGAGTTTAAAGCCTAGCATCTGATCCGTCATTTCAGGTAGTGATCATTTAGTGGAATGGTCATTTATAGTGATTAAATGATATATATGTTTAATCAAAAGATTGTATTATTCCTTTAGGTTGAATGCCTAGCCTCTGATCATTTAGTGGTATGACTAGTTATGCTGATTAAATGCCATATAGTAATAAGTGTTAATGTCTTACGTGTCTTTCCAACTACGATTGCACTTAAGATTAACTTGATGGTACGTTGATGACCCAACTATGATTAGGCTACTCACTTGACATGCTTTTTAATATTAAATTAGAATGTAATCATGGACCGGTTAGCCTGGGTGATTGACCTGGGGTCGGAGACGATGTCGTGTGGGCTGGCGTCACCCCTTGCCTTCGTTCTTTTGTGCCTCGTCGACCTTTCATGTGGGGGTAGGAATAGTCTCACAGTCAGTATTCAGTTCCTAGCGCATCAGAGTTTTCTTGAGTCTTTGTCCCTTTTTTATTTGCGCCAGGGTGGTTGATGCACCTCTCATCTAGGGACGGCATGGTCCCTAATGAGGGGATCATGGCACGCCTTATGGGTTAGCGGTGAATGATATCTTAGTCGGAGTCGCTGCCTACCTTGTGAGTGTGGATGAGCGTCATATGTTGACTTGGGAACATGAGTTGGTCCGCGCGCTTCGAGGATCTAGTCTTGTTTGTCAATGTCGTTATGTCAGGAAGGGGGAAGTTTCCCCTTAGCTTGTAGGCGTGTCTTGTTGCGTCAGGCGGTTAGTCGCTACTCTTGGTTATTTTGTGCCTGTTTTGCCCAGTTGCCCTTGTGTCTGTGCGTGGTGTTGTAGTTTCTTGTTACCTGGGTTGTGTGCTTCTGTTCGTCGTCTGTGGTGTGGTCAAAATTTGTTGTCATCGCCTTCTTGCCCCTTAATTCTTAAAAAAAAAAAAAAAATTGGCTTCGCCTGTGGCATTAACACTGGGGTTGTTACAAGTTTTATACTCCATTTAATTTTTTTTGGTAAGGTATCTATTTTTCTATTCATATTCATATTCATATAAAAGGTACTTAATGTCTAGATGTCATAGGTTGTCGAGAAGAGAGTCTCAGTATGGGAGTAGAACTATTGCTCTATCTAAAAGCCTATCTAATAGTGTTATAATTTCCTTGAAACAAAATACAAGATTTCTAAATGTAACTTTAAGCATATGTTGAAAGAGGTTATGATCAACACATTCTTCAAAAATAAAGAAAGATAAGTGCACCATAAAATCTATGATCTGGAAGTCATTCCTCGAGGTATGAATTCAAATCAAATGTTTTTATTAGAGTGCCACTCGCCTCCTTGGTTTGTCTTATTCCACTACTTCCATTGCATATACATCCTTTGTTACAACTAGTTCATCTACCACACTATTTCATCAATGGCATGGATGTATAAACAAATGAGAGGAGATGGATCTGATGTGTGTCCTTCAAAAACTGGAAATGGAGTCATGTCACATTGCATGTCAAATGTGGGCTCCATTTCTCAGCAAGAAGGAAAGGAAAGATAAGACGAGTGTGCAAGAAATTGCATTTACAAAAGTGAATGATCAAACCCTTGCAACTTCTACTGAATTGTTTTGCGAATTTCTATAGTCAAAAGAGAAAAAAAAATATGGAAAAATTCCCTAGATAGCATTAATAAGAGCATTATACTTGGAGTCCAATTGATCCAATCACTAAAGGATAATTCTCTCCTAAATTCCTCTTCTCTCGATAACACAAGCTAATAATCCTTTGATATGCCAACACAAGACTACAATTTTGATGTAACTTGATTCCTCGATCTTGGTGAAGCTAGTGTATGGAGTAATTTTCCTAATTTTTGAATCTTCCTCAAAGTTTGAATTTCTACCCCTCTTTATCCTGGCTCTATCTTCCATGGCCTTGAGCTCACTTCCCACCATTTATAAATTATTGGTATGGTATGATTGCAATGATAACTAATGCATCCCTTGTCTTCTACTTACACAATGTACCTCTCTTCTTAACCTCCCAAGATTACACCAAATGTTTTGTGTTCCATGTAGATAGGCAAAGCACTAAACATGGGAGAGGCAATTCCTTGTGTCCACCAACATTCTAGGTGAATCCTTATTACAAAATATTCCAAATACTCTTTCAATATTCTTAGCCTCATTACATCAAACTCCTCTCCAATAAATCACCAACTCATCATCATGTTGAATAATGGTGATCATGAAAGAGGTCACGATATGATAATACAAGTACCTCTAGCTAGTGTTATTCAATCCTTTCACCTCATGCTGTCATGTCTACCAGTCATAAGAAGTTCTCCTATGAATTAATAGAAGAGAAAGTTATTACAATGAAATAAGAGCCCAAGAACCACTCAATTGGTTTGATTTGGAATGTGAAATATCATGATCAAATTACTTTTATAATGTGATCACTATATCTTTAAACTGGTACCAATGTCTATGTTTACTTTTGAAGTTGAAAGGATGATAATTTAAAGTATCCTTTAGAGAATGGCATGCAATAAAGTGAACCATACTACAATATATCATAAATCATGCAACAATATATCATAAATCATGCAGTGAAGTGAAACTTACATTGTCTAGCATTGAAATTTGTCAAAATTATTGTATTTCATGCAATGTTGTGAAGTCATACATATAATGTGTAGTATTGTAATTTACCAAAATTATTGTACATCGTGTATTTAAATTTGACACACAAATTGCCTATTAGTAAAATTGGTCAAATATAATACATCCTAGAATGTTTGTTATTAATAATATATTTGAAACCATATACAAACCAATGGATGAGTTATAAAACTCTTATGTATCAATTGAAGTTTAATGACTATCAACTACATTGTATCAAGTGAGCACTAATAATACCTAGAGATCGCTTTTTTTTTCTTTATGATAAGGAAATACAAGAGGGCAATGTGTGAAACAAGGCAATGTGTGAAACAAGACATATCCCTCCTCTCATGAAAACACTTGAAACCAAGTCATCATGGATCCATATGGTCCAACAAACACCCTTTTCTAAAAATGCTTTAATCGTAATCATCATGGATTGAAATTCTTACTAGTCAACCTAGCTTGTTTAATCAAAGTTGCATGCAATAGAAATCTCATTTATGATGACAAATTCAGAATTCTTTTAGAAGCACATACATCATGAATTTTCATAATAATGTTCACTCACTCATTTATTAAGTCTTTTTCACTGTGTTATAATTACAAATGAGAGTTTCTAGGTCTCTACATGGAAATACACTTGTCGAGGTCGAGGAGTACCACTCGTGGAAGAGGTAGAGGAGTACCACCTGTCAACAATAGAGTCAAAAGACGATGAGTATACAATATCTCAATAGGGATAACGTAGGCATACCCATGCTCATCGAGATATCTCATAGCAATGAATACAATGGTGTGCTCAACATAAGGGGGCCAAGCAAGTGAGACAAAATGAGGTTTCAATATAGTACAACATGATGCTAGAAAAAAGGGGCTAGAGTACAATACAATGACATGACCGATCCCATATACATATGATTGAATCAAAAGGGCTAGGTGTAACATAGAAGCATCAACATCACAATTGATCTAAGTACATAGGAATTGATGACCCCTCTCAAGGGGGAGGGGAAGGGAAAGGCTTTAAAGATATAAAATGAGCTAGTTGGAGGAAAGCTCAAATTGAGAGCTCTAAGAAGGGAGAAACTGAGCCAGTCAAATATGAAGAACTGTTTTCATGGTTGGATAATGAATATATGTATGAATCTCAATAGTGTGATAATGAACTAGAGTCCAGCATGTGAGATCCTACCAAGTTTGAGACCGATTAAGGTCTCTCTCAGCTTGGTCCAAGATGACCCATCAAGGAGGTGGATGGGGAACATGGTACATAGGACTAAACCCTAGAATAAAGGTGTTGATGTTGATAGAAGGAAGTCCACTCGAACCCATAGATAAAAGGGGTTTCTTAGGCCTGACATCCAATGTACAGCAAGTGGAGCTATATGTCTAGAATCAAGTATTGAGGCCAAAACATGTAGGGGGATACCTAAAGGGAAACCCCCTACTGAGGACTGATGCAACTCACACATGTCCGGAAATTGGTGCAATCAAATAAACCATTAAACCATCAATTGTATTATTCTGAAGCGTGCAATAATGAGCTGGAGTTGATCACGTGAGAAACAACCAAGTCAAATATCACTATGGTGTCTCCTTGCTTGGTTCGAGGTACCCTCTAATGAGGAAGATGAGTATGAGGTACACGATACTCTAATCTAAGCCCCTATAATATAGGCGTTGAATTAGATAGGGGTGGGCCCATTGAAATCAAGAAAATGAGGAATCCTTGAAACTGGAATGAGGTATAAAGAAAAGTATGACTGATAGAGACTGACACCATAGGGGGATGAAAAGGAAATGTGAGGTGGACTCAAGACTTCCCTTGTTTAAAGCATTGATGTAAGGGTGACTTTGCATGACTAAAAATTGTTCCATGAGGAATGGTAGATTACTAGGAAAATGTATTTTCAATGACATATCAATAAACCATGAGGACAACTAAAGGTCAAAACTTGGAAATACTAGATGGGTGAACTCATGGAGTCACGGTTAAACTATAATGAGACTCAATGGGAACAGGATAGAATTCATGTGAGACATGGTTGACTCATCGTAGATGCTCTAAACAAGGGCAACAAAGGGATGTTGCCACAAACTAAATTGGGTGATGAAAATCCCAAGGCCTCCTATTATTTCCAAATGGGTTCTAACATGTGAAAGGGGTATAAGAGGTCCAATAGTAATCCAAAAGAGGTGCCAAAAGGATAGTGTAAAGGCCTCATGGTATTTCAAAAGGGGTGCCAAGAGGAGAAGAGGGTAAAGTCCTCCTGGTATTTCCAAAGTTTGCTAGGTGGAGAGGAATGATATAAAGTACTGAAGTGGAAAAAGGTCCTTATGGTATTTCAAAAGGAGTACTAGGAGGATAAAAAAAATCCAACCATTTTTTGGAAAGACACAATATTCATAAGGAATCCCACAGGGGGAAGCAAAAGGGGTTAACAAGGGGTAAGATGAATTCCTAAGAAAACGACCAAATGATGGTAATTTTGAAAGTGAAAATTGAAAATGGAAGTGATCAAGGGTAGGTGTAATATCCCCCAATTATAACCCCAACAAATTATAATGTAATTTTATGATGTTATTTAGCTTGTGAGCTTATATGTTGGAGTGAAGATCCTATATTGATTAATATGGCGGAGGATCGAACTATGTATTATGTACATTGAAATAATTAATAAAGAGGGATGGAAATGATGGGAGGATATGATTCCACATGAGAGGTGTGTAATGTCCTATATCTGAACAAATCTAAAGAAATAGATAAACACAAGTTACAATCATTCACTAATAAAATTAGAGATGCATAATTAATGATTACATCATTTATAAGGAGTGAGTAACATACCTGATATTGAAGGAATTCCCTTACCTTTGGCACTTCGGTCCTTGATCCTGCATGCCACAAAACAATGTGGAGGAAAACCCTCCTCCCAACCAACCCCTCAATCATCAAGACTGAAAGCCCTCGAACCCTCAATCCACTACTATGCCAGCTCTTCCCAGTCTTGTCCTCAAATTTTCCAAGCAAATTGAGATGTCCTTTTCTTCTTCTTCTCGTCTTTATATAGATTACATCCATGGTAAAGAACCCAATAAATTAATTATTTATTATATTTTAGGGCTTCTCCATAATTACCATTAATAATAATAATAATAATATGGGGCATGACCTACTCCCCTCCTTCAAGGAACTTCATCGTAAAGATAACTTTGATCATGTTACTTATAGGTTTTTAATTAGCTCACCATATCCTTCACAACACCTTATGTTAGATCATGTATCTTCCACAACATCCTCTGTTGGAATAGTATAAAGCCACCCATGTGACTGCAAAAGGCATCAAAAGTCCACATCATAACATCATAGAAGCGCAAATACTCTCTAGTTGTCCTTCCCAACTTTCAGAACCAGGCTTAAATCCTACCAATCTATCCAAATCCCCAAGGCTCGAGACCTCATCTGCCCAAGCAGACATTTAGATCGCTACTTACATACACCAGGACTCTCTAAAGACTAACCTAAACTCCCTCCACAAATTCCAGGTATAGCCCCAGGCATCGAAGTCCAATCCCACAATACCATTAAATGAGCAACACTCTAGCTATTCTTTAGGACTTTCGCATCACAACTCCAATACAAGACATGATAATTACTAGAAAAAGTAGTAGATTGAGTTGTCTTTGGCCTATAATGTGTTACTTGTAATATTCTCATTCGTGGTTTTTGGCTCCCACAATATCATCAAATAAAATGTCCCTATTGGCCCATTGGTGGATAACCTGACAGTCACCACCTCACAACATGAAACCAATGAATTAGTTATAATTATAATATCAACATTTTATAGAAAGAATCCACATGATAATTCTTACATGTCATCATGAAAACACAACATCATTACCATCAACACATACTCACACATGTCATCATAAAACATCTTAGCATAAATATTTCCATGCAATTACATTATGTCATCACATCAAGAGATTCTATCATAAGAAATATAATCTCAACTCGTCTTTATCAAAGACATAGTCTTTCATCAAAATAATTAAATGGAATCACATAACATTATATGTAACTATCATAGACTCTTAAGATAACATAACATTATGAACACATAATGAATACAAATCAATAAAACATCATGGGCATTCTTATCATGATTTATCAACAAAATCAAGCCACTAGCTTGCAATATATATATATATATATATATATATATAATGAATACTATCTATCACATCTTATGCAAGAATTATCATCAAAATATCCCCCGTACATGGATCTATTTTGTTAAGTTCATCATCCCAAGATAACTTTCAGAGGATCATTAGTACAAGGAGTGACATGTGATCATCCTAATACCAATTGTTTCCTAATTATCATTTCCTCTTCTTCCAACAAGAAGGTTGACATTTTATGGGATATGTATAGTCACCTTATCAATGAGCTAAAATTTCCTTGTTGTCTTTCACATAAACCCCCATTATCTAGAGCCACAATCTTTAGTCATTGGCATACATTCTTACTCTTCAAGCATATCAACCTATAAGACTTCAACTCCTTAGTTCATTTATTGATCAAAAAAATTGAGAACTCTCTTTGTTAACTCATACCCTCACATATCAAGCCAAGTCATTACAATTCTTACCCCCTCTCATGGTTTTCCTCGATACTACAAACTCTTGCACTAAAAGGAAAGTTTTGTGTGAGTAGAAGATGAATTACATATGATTAAACCTAGACATAAAATGAGTCTTTCTTAATGAACCATGTGCCATGAAATGCTAATGAGAGAGTGAAACATATATCTAGTTGTAAATGAAATAACAACCAATAGATCCAAGCATAACATCAATGATTTGCAATAATAAATGTCATTCTAATCCAAATGAGTTGTCAAAGATTAAGAATCTATTGTTGAGGTATCATACATAGAGATATCATGTATTTGCAATGATAACACAAAGATAAGGCATGCATACTGCTATTGTAAAAGAATATAAGGGACAACCTATTTATTATTCAACGCTGAACATCAATGAATCATAAATAGTGGCCTAAGTATGATATCATGTCATGTAAAGAATGATCCACCCCTTATGTCAGCCACACTTATGTTATAACCATGAGAGGTGATCCAAATTTAATAACCAACAAGCACTTTGAACAACCTTCAAAATATAATCACCAAAGGCTTGTCACCGTGTATCATCATAATAATTAGGTATTTAACCAAACAATGAGAATTTGATCAAAGAGAATACATATTTTCAACACAGTAATCATCAAAGGTATATATTAGCAAGAGAAATAGCATAGCCTTTAAGGGGTTTTATCGAGAATTTATGTGTGAGAATGTTATTTGTAAACCCGAGGGCTTCTTAGTAGTACTAGATGGAGATGCCTAACAAATTTTCCATAGGGTACCACTGTAAAATGCCTAGACTGAATGTGTTGACGAGCGTATGTGACACATTGTCAACTAGAAAGGAATAGTCCATTCCGAGGTTGTCTAAATAACCCAAGACATTTCGAATAACCACCCCTAATGGGTTTAACGGCTCCGTTAGCCAATAAATGGATCTAATAAATAAATGAAAAGTTGTTTAAGATCCTAACTACTAATTGTCAGATTTCGAGTATTTACAATGATCTATTAGATTAGATAACCTTACACTTAATTACATAAATTCACAAAATTTACAAGTTTTACACGGGTACAAGATTTACTAGAAACCTTGTAAACTAAGGTTGTGTAAGATAACCAAATCTCATGCAAAATTAAATAGATCTAGAACATACTATTAATCTAATTTTAATCTTGAAACTAAAAAAGAAAAATAAATGAATGTAAATAATAATGTTTTAACTTAAATAAACAAAGTATTTAAGCTTAAATGTTAATTTACATTCAGAAAATATAAATCAAAACAAAAATAAAATCATTAACTTATAACTGGCCAATATTTAAAGAGAACTTTTGGTTGTGCCTTCCTCTATAACGCTGCTCCAACAACCTGTATGTTAAGAGAAATCTATAGCAGAAGGTTGTAGAATTCTAAGATTGTGATAGTGTCAGGATGAAAATCACTTTGACTGACAATTTAAATCTTATTTAAAATGTAGAAAGAACAACTTTCAAATCGTGATCCTTAGTGAAGATATAATAGATTAATCGAAAATAAGAAAAATTTAAAGTGAACAATTATATCTTTACAAATCGGAATTACATGAATAAACTCAATATAATACAAGATTTGTATCAAAATAATACAATCACCAAGATCGAGATAATTGGGATAATAAACTCTTAAAGATTGAAAAAATTAATACATAAATGATAGCAATTAACCATGTATTGATAAAACACACTATAGCTAATTTAAATCAATGCATAATCAATTACTCAAATAATATGAAGATATTATAATGAAAACAAAACCATTTTACTCACAGGACAAAAGCCATTAAGCAATCTGGAATTTCATATTCTTCTTCGAAAATGCTGGTCCATTCTCTAAAAAATTCCAACCATCCGTTACTCCTTTTGAAAAGAAAAAGTTTACAAAATAAATAAAATACAAAAAGGAAAGGACAAAATTCTCCTCTTAATTTCTTGGATCAACTTTGGCTCTGAACTTTCTCATATATTTATGCAATGAATAAACAGTCTCGACGTCACTAATAATTTATGCCACCTTAAATTTTCCTTGTAAAGAAACAAAAATATATTTCAAATCGTGCATTTGTTTGGGAAAAATCTCACGAGTAAGCTAAATGGGTCCATTCTGCAGATGGGTTTTTGAGAGTTTTCATAAATTCGTTACCGTTCGCCGAGAAATGAAGACTTGATTACACCTCCTGAGAAGTGAAGTGATTTTTTTAGTTTTCTCATTTCAATCCTTTATAAACTATTCTCCCAAAATAAGCAATTCCAACTCTCTTCCATGATCTGGAGTATGAGATACTATAAACAAAACAATCAAAACAATTATTAATAATAGCAAACAAAGTCAAACAAATAATTGAAGTGTCGTTCATGCTAAAAACGTAAACCGTAATGATAACAAAAATATTTGAGAATAACAATGGAATGTTCCATTATATATTGTTTTAAATCAAATATTTGATCATTAAAATAATAAAACAATACAAAAAATACAAAAAATAAAAATAAACTCATATCTATGCTTATTTTACAAACAAACTATAAACAAATGTACAAAAATGAATTGTTAAATCACTCGACAACTCTTGGGCTACTTTTCCATTTAATTGACGGTAAACAATGCAATTCTCAATTGTTTTATTAGCCTCATGTCTTAAACATAGTTTAGCATGTAATCAATTTAGTTTTTCGAATTGCAAAGAACTTTGCATAATGACCAAGTAATAACAGTAATGACTTGAAAACCATGACATGATAGTAACAAGGAATTTTATAGTATTAACCTTTGTAATATCATGTAATTCAAACTAAAGGCCCAAATACATAACCATTGTTCATAGTTTTAAGTCATGATAAGGATTGTGACCATTAAGAACAAGGGAAACACGCTGCATGTACTGCCTCCGAAAACTTTACTTGTTAGTGTCTACACGGCTTATATAAATAATATTCAGACATTTCCTTAGTCATTCGAAAAGAATGCAGATCTGTACTTCCCATGATCTTTATAATAATTAAAAAAGTAAAAACATCTCAATGTTTCTT
>SNQJ01S0035772.1:13049-25904 GCA_010110895.2 Picea sitchensis
ACATTTAAAATTTAAATTTTTACCTCATTTGAAAAAACAATACAATATTAGATTTTAACATATATTATAATACAATATTACATTATATTAGTTTTTTTGTGGTCTTGTCTTTTCTCATTAATTTAAGGTTTCGAAATACGTGACAGCTGCAATAACACTATCAAGTTATTGACCAATGAAAAGTTAAAAAAATACTATTTTGTTTTTAAAAAAAATAAATTCTTTTAATTGTTATGTTGAACATTTAAATTGATATAAAATTTTCAAGTCAACACAAAACTAATATGAAAGTCAATGCTAATTCATTGCTATATACTACCTTCGGCAGTACAATAAGACCAAAGAAAATCATGTCTTGATTATTCATCGAAATCTATTTCTCTAGCTCATGCTCAAATGAGATCATTCCTTTTTGAAATACCCTCAAATAGTATTAGGAAAACAAGAACAAGTGTATAAAAGTAATAATAAATATATTATTGGATTCCATTGTCAAATCATGATGATAATGATATTTTTCATTCATTAACCAACATAGAAGACCCGGAGATAAAAACATGTTATGAAACCATTTGCTAATCATTGAAAGACATCACAAACTCCTTCATACTCTTGTTTTGAATTTTCATGTTGAAAACCAAGAAATTCAAAATGAAAAATAATCGATATAAGAATGAAGAACCAATGTTAAAGTCACTTTCTATAGTTAGCATATTCAACATAGTAATGTCCAGTGGAAACATTTAAATCACAAAATATTCACACAATTCAAAGCAAACCTCTCAAATAAGAAAAAATCAGAAAAAAGATAAAATGATTATCAAAAGACCAAAAATCCAATCGATATAATTTTGTGAATTTATTACATTACAAGCCAGCTATCACACCAAATTAATCCATAAAATTATCTTCTTAGATCAAGTACGTTAGAGTCGGATGTCATGAAAGCAATATTTTTGAATGGTCAAGGGGGTCTCCTTGAATTTTTACAAAAAAATCAAGGGAGACTGTTGGGGTGGCAACATATGGTGACACACTGGGATGAAGCAGTTATCTCTGGTTAGATAATAAAATATTTAATACATGTACGAGAAGACAAAAGATAAGGATTTTGACAAAAAGAGAGTTTGCCTTGAAACATGTGTACCACATTAACAAGTCAACCTTTTAAATTTTTAACCAACTCTAATTGATTTTATTTTTATTTTTAATAAAAAAGGTTGGTACCTGCTATATTAGATTAACAAAAACTTTGACAAAATATACAATGGCATGGGTCTAAGTCACCAAAAATGCCGTCAATTACCGGAAACCAACATAAGTGGAGAGCAAATAGCAGTTATATGTTAGGGAAAGTAGCATCTGTCCTGCCCGGAGGAAACCAGGACAGATGTCTATGGACCAAATGAACATAAAACAATAACACGATAAGACTAAGAACCAGGAAAGCATAAAAACCTAGGCACCCGGTGACCTGTCGCCTTCGCCAGTATGCCACGTGGACCCCGCCGGGATGGCAAAAGCCTGTGCGCACAGGGGGCACTTCCGCTGAGCTGGAACACCGGAATACGCGTCGAGGAGTAGGTCCAGGTGCTGGCCCATGAGGAGGGCCCTATGCTCCAGGTCTGACATGTGGCTTCAGAGCTCGAACACCAGAGCCAGGTGCTCTGCACGGAGGAGAGATCCATGCAGACCGCCACCCATGCCACTGAGGGGAGCATTCCTCAATTCCACAGCCTCACCAATGCCAGCCGCGAACTCCCTCTGCTCCGCATCATCCTTTGCATCCTTCCTCGCCGAGCGTTTGTTATCCACAATCTTCTTTGTACCAGTTGCCTGCACGTCGTGGCTGGTAGGACTGTTGTCGCCCGGCCAGGGAATTTCTTCAACAATGCAGCCGGGGAAATCGTCTTCCCTAGCCAAATTGAGTCTGGTTTCCTCCCAGTTGGTCGTCTCTGTGGCGCGGGGCTCCTTTTCAATCGACAGGTCCTCCATGAACGGGTCCTCCTCAACGAAGCAGGTGGGAAACACAGCCTCAGTCTCAGCCTCATGCCTGTCACCCGGCTTAATTGTCGTGGCTTCTCTGCTACATCCAGCACCCGACTTTGCAATAGTGGCGAGCAATGCCAATTTCTCAGCCCGAGCCTTCTTCCGAAGAATGGAGGTCGCCAATGCCAGAGCTCGTTCCAATTGCTCCTTCCGTCGCCGTTGTGCCTTGTGGGCATTCCAGGCTGAGCCACGACGAGGCCTGCCTTGCTTTCTAGCCATAGTATCCGGGGGATGAATGCAAGTACCAAGTGGTTGCAGTGATAAGCTAAAAATCCAGGACAAGAGCGGTTGCAGGTGCAAAACACGAGCAGACCGACTCTGTCTCGGCACACACAAAGACAAACTGCCCGGGAAATCCTTACCAGAATGCAAAGGAAAGGTAGTGAGCCAGGACCAGAGGAGTGAAGGACTGCACCAGAGCGTCCAAGCGAAGAGCAGAGCCGAAGCAGGAGCAGTCCCGCTCTGCCTGGGCTCAAAAGAAAACACATAACCAGAAACTGAAGTCACTTGTCCGCCCTTATCCCCTTTCATTCTGAGTGCGCAGTAGGCGTAAATGGTCGCGCAAGGGAGGAGTTCCTCCGTCTGATGGATGCTGCTATGGCCTTCCACCATTGTAAATGCGGATGTGTGGGTGGCGACCATCGACATTTAAGCCCAGGCTTAGTGTTAAGCCTGGTGTCACCGCAATGCCGCGTGTCACCCCATACGGGGCTGGGAAGTCTCTGCTAGCAAGGTCTCTGCATCGCCTAGAGAGGTATGTCTCTCCGGATGCGTGGGCCTGCCAGTAGATGAATTCTGCCTTTGAATCAATTCCAGTATTTTCCAAGTGATCCGCAACCTTGTTAGCTTCTCGTTTCACATGAGAGGGGATTAGGGTGAGATTGGGGTGGATGAAATCACCGAAGTCCTCCAGAAGACCAGAGAGTCTCCAACTGGGGGAAATCCGCCAGGGGGGCTTACCATGAAGGATTTTCGAGATGTGTTGAATTATTACTTGGGAGTCTCCTTAAATGACCAGTCGATGATNCAACGTTTTGGAGGCCTCTAACTAGACTTGTGAGCTCCGCCACATTGTTCGTGTTTTCACCCAGAAAGCCTGCAATCATATGAATAATCTTGCCCGTGTGGTTCCTGAGGACAGCTCCAAAACCAGCTGGTCCAGGGTTCCCCCTGGAGGCCCCATCAAAGTTAAGCTTGAGGAAGCCGGATGGGGGTGGGGTCCATTCCGTGGGGCTGTTAGTTCGCCCGCTTTTGGTCTTCCCCTGTATTTGCATGCGCATTTGCAAGTTCCAGCCTTCAAGAATAGTCTTCTCCTCGGGCTTACACTGCATATCTTTGTGGAGCCAGGATTTGCTAAGAACGGTTTCACGGATGAGCCGTTTAACCCTTTCCCAAGTAATGGTTGAGGTGGACGGTTTGGAGTTGAAGATTCTCTTATTTCTTTCTTTCCAGATTGCCCATGGTGTGAAGCCTGGGAGCAGTTGCCAGATGCGCTGGAGAATTGGGTTGTGGAAGGAGATTGTTTCCCAATTGACTAGGGTGTCCCGTATGCTACCACGATTCCGCTGGGAGCGTCGCATGGCTTGAGCTCCCCAGTCCCAAATCTATTGACTGTAATGGCAGTTGTTGAGGAGGTGTTCCATGGTTTCCTCACTTAGTTGGCAGAGGGAGCATCTAGAGGGGCCTGTAAAGCCTTTCTTTAGGAGGTTATCCAAAGTGAGGATGCGGTTTTGAGCTATGAGCCATAGAAAAAAGGAGATCTTGGGCCAGAGAAAAGGTTGCCAGACTTTGCTCCAGATTGTTTCGGGGGCTTGGTTTGGGAGATTCCATTGAAGGTGGTAAGCTTCCTTGATCGAAAAAATGCCTGAGGTGGAGTGGCCCCAACGAAGTATGTCCGTTCCTTCTTTAATTGGAATTTTCCTGTATTGCATGCATTCCTGCCACGATAGAAGGTCGAAATCCTCCGTAATCTGTAGATCTGTTCTGCTGGTTTTCCATTGTCTCCAGGATAGTCTTCCTTGAGTTGGGAGCCAAAAATCCTTAACACTCTTGAAGTTGTTTTGTTGTAGCTTAAGCTTGAGAGGGTGGAGGCTTTCCATGTCATCAAGAGGAGGTAGTTGTTGCCACGAGTCCTGCCAGAAGAGTGCACTTTCACCATTTCTTACCTCCCAGAAGGCGAGCTGCTGGATTAGGGGGCGATTCCGCCAGGCAGTGTTCCAAATGTTGGATCCTTGGATTTGTTCATTGAATCTGATTAGTTGGTCAAATTGTGCGTTTAGGGCATACTTTTGCTTCCAGATCTGCGACTAGAGTTCATGCGGATGTTGCAACCATCTCCACCACATCTTGGCTCCCATGACCTGGTTCATCTTCCCCGGGTCTCGGATTCCCAGTCCTCCGAACTTTTTGGTTTTGCAAAGTTTATCCCATCCAACTAAAGCCCATTTCTTGTTATTATGGTGTCCCTTCCATAAGAAATTACGTTGGAGACTCCTAATGGCCTTGATGACCGAGATGGGCGCAGCCAGTGCAGTAAAGAGATACGTGGGCAGAGCTTGCAGGATTGACTTAAGCAGGACCAGTCTGGCAGCAATATTCAGTGGTCTGAAGGTCCAGCTGTTCAGTCTGTTAGTGATGGATAATAGCAGGCTGTCCCATGAGATAGATTTAGTCGACTCTCCGGTTAGGGGGATGCCTAGGTAAATGGAAGGGAGGGAGCTTCTGGAAATGCCAAGAAGTCTTGAGAGATGAGTCTGAACCGATGCTGGCGTGTTGAAAAAGTAAAGTTTTGACTTGTCCAGATTGAGCAGCATGCCTGATGCATCCGAGAAGTCAGAGAGGATTGAGTTGAGCTTGGTGGATTATCTAACCGTGGGGGTGTTCATGAGGAGGGTATCATCGAAAAACTGGCTATGTGAGGGCGCCGAGTGAAGGTTATGGAGTGGCAGCCCAGTGAGTGAACCTTCAAGGACCGCTGCTTTGAGATAGCGACCTAAGCCCTCTGACATGATTACAAAAAGGAAAGGAGAGAGAGGGTCGCCTTGCCTGATACCCCTGGTGGAACGAAAAGGCCGGGAGGGTGTGCCATTAACAAGAATTGAAAAGAAGGGAGAAGAAGTGAGCCTGAGAATCCAATCAACCCAGTGAATAGAAAAGCCAAAGGATTCCAGAACCGACCTCAGGTATTGCCAGCTTAATCTGTCAAAAGCTTTTGACAGATCGAGTTTGATAAGCATACCTGGTATTTTACTCGTCTTTAAGGAGTGGATTACCTCATTGGCCAGTATGACAATGTCCATGATTTGTCTACCCTCCACATAGCCAGATTGCTCATTAGAGATGATAAACGGCAGGAGCGGTTTGAGACGATTGGCAATAATTTTTGTAATTATTTTGTAAATGACATTACATAAGGAGATTGGTCTGAACTGCTTCGGGTGAGTGGCACGTTCCTCCTTGGGGATGAGAGTGATGAAGGTTGCGTTTAAAGCAGAGAGAACTTGACCAGACGTTCTGGATTCTTCTACTCCCACCCAGACATCTTCCTTGAGCATGTCCCAACAATAGTGGAAGAAATCCATAGTGAAGCCATCAGGGCCTGGTGCTTTACCTGGGGACATGTCCTTTACTGCTGAATCCACTTCAGACTGAGTAATAGGCCTCATTAGTGAACTATTCTGCTCAGAATTGATCAGCCTAGGTATGTGTCGGGTGACTTTTTGGATGGCCTCCTCCCTGTTTGTATTGGTCTCTGTGAGGAGATCTTGATAGAAGGAGTTGAGTGCTTCCGCTATTTGGTCATGATCTCTTATTGGGAGGCCTTGATATTCCTCCAACTGGGAGATGCGATTAATGTATCTACGGTGCGTCATCGCCCTGTGGAAGAATTTTGTGTTGCGCTCCCCCTCTTTAAGCCATTGGATCCTGGATTTTTGCCTCCACAAGATCTCTTCTTGTTCTCTGCAGGCCTCCAAGTCCACCATTAGTTGTTCCTCTTCCAGCGCCAGGTTCTGCGTTCGACTCCCTGCGATGAAAGTTCGTTGAAGTTCTTCGAGTTGACTCTCAATTTCCCATTTCCCGAGGAGAATGTTTCCAAAGGTGGATTTGTTCCATCTCTTTAGGTGATGTTTGAAGTTCTTGAGGCGCTGCTGGAACTTGTACATGTGAGTACCATGATCAATTTCTTCCTGGGCCCACCAAGTATGAGCTAGCTGGTGAAAGTTCGGGTAGGTAAGCCAGAACTTTTCAAAACGGAAGGGCTTGGGCCTAGGGGGGACTCCCGGGTCCAAACAGAAGACTATGGGCCAGTGGTCCGACCCTGTTTTTGGCACAATATTTGCTTCCATTGCCTGGTCACCTTCAAGGAGGGATTTGGTCACTAGAAAGCGATCCAACCTACATGCCACATGCTGGTGCCATGTTCTTTTATTGGACCAGGTAAAGATTCCATTCCGGGTATCCATGTCAACCATATTTAATTGCTCTATTAGGGTTTTGAACTTACCACTATCCTGCTCCAGCCGTTTTGTTCCGCCAATTTTTTCCTCCAGCGTTAGGATCATATTGAAGTCGCCTCCAATTATCCAGTGCAGCGTGTGTATGAGGGTTTGAACATAATGAAGGGTTTGCATGAATCTCTCCTTATCTTGTATAGATTGTGGACCATAAACATTTGTGATGGCCCCTTCCTTGTAGGATGCTACAGCTTTGAAGTGAGCTGTTAAGGTATCTCTTGTGGAGAAGGGATGAAGCAGAGTGATCGTTTGCGGGTTCCAAAGGATGGCCAGTACTCCTGCCGCACCCACTAAATCCTGAAAGAGGAAATCCCCATCTCTCCAGTTGTTTCGAAAGATATTTTCCGCCTCCCGTCCTGCACATTTGGTTTCCTGCAATAATAGGATATCTGGATTCTCTGTTTTAATACATTCTCGGAGGATCCGTTGCTTGGATCTTCCATTAAGACCTCTGATGTTCCAAGATATTGTCTTCATCATGAGGATGGTGGAGGGGGGTGGAGGTATCCCTCCGATAACCTCTGTATCTGGCCAGAGTTGATCATTAAGTGCCCTGCCTCCTTAATAAGTTGTTGGGATGGTTTGCGACCACGCCTCTTGTTTTCCTTGGTAGATTTTTTGGGCTCAATGCTGGGATCTGGCGAGATGCCCAGCCTAGCTGTGGAACCCGCCGTGGAGTTGGTAAACACTTTATGCACTTTCCTGAGCTGTTCTACTGGAATATGTTGTAGATCTTTTTGATTGAGTGCTTCCTCCAGTTTTTCTAGGTCTATTTCTGCCAGATCCATTTCATCCATAAGCATATTGGTATCTTCGTCCCTGCCTGATTGTGTTGACTGAATTGTTTCCTTTGGGTGAGTTGTGTGTGGCACTTCAGGGCCTTTGCCTTTCTCTTGCGTTGATGCTTGGAGGGGGTTCTGTGTTTCCGCCTCTTTCGGTGGCTGATTCAGAGCATCAAATGAATTCTTGGAGGGTACCTTTGGGACCGAGCTCTGGCTCTGTTTTCTTGATGGATTCTTTCGCCTTCCTGTGACACTGGTGAAGCCGTCCTTCTGCTTGGCTTCAGAGGGTTTGGGGGCTGAGGCGTTCAAGGGACAGTCTCTGAACAAGTGGCCGTGCTCGTGGCACTTCCTGCATCGAAAGGGTATATGTTCATAGTCGATTGTTTGGTTCCAGTCCTCGTCCTGGTATTCCAGTGTGATGGAACCCGGCAAGGCTTTTGATATGTCCATGTAGATTCATATACAGGCATATGAAGTGTAATTCCTTATTTTTGTAGCTTCTGAAGCTTTGACGTATTGTCCCACCGTGTTTCCTATGCCCATGAGTATTTCTTCCAGCCAGAATTCCTGGGGTAGGGAGTACAGCCGGATCCAGACCGGGGCTCTTGAGAAGTCGTCTTGCTCTGGACTGAATCTATCGGTCCAGAATCTTAGAAAAAGGTCCGCTGAGTTGTAGAAGTATGGTCCGTTGTCAAATATTCTGTTCTTGTCTTCGAGATTATACAAGATAATTTTAAAGAAGCCCTTGGAGCTGAGCTGGACCTCATAATCTTTTTTAGGGTTCCACCAGTCCTTAATCCAGCGAGTGAGATCTCTCTCAGTCGGCCAGAGGCCCAGGAATTTGCCTATCAGTGCGTGGTCCATCATAAACTGGGTGTGTTCCCCCACCCTAGTCGATTTGATATGGTACAGTGGTGGTTTTTCCATTTGTGGAATGCACTTACCTGGCAGCCAATTTTTGGAAGCTTGCGGATGAGATGTACTAGGCTCGATATCCATTTTTTTGCTGAAGCTTTGTTCCTGGGTAAAAAGCTGCTCCCTCATATGCACCGGTGGCTCAAAGGCAGGCCTCTTAGCACGGGTACCGGTTCTATCACTGGCGGCTATGTCGCTGTATGAGGGGGATTTCCCCCCCTCACCCGAGCTCATTGTTGGGTGTGCAGGGACCTCGTGAGGTGCTAGTCTGCAGAGCGGGGAGGTGGGTGGCAGGGCGCTGGCGTTAGAGCGCGCATCAGACAATCACGGGGCGCTGAAACTTCAATGCGCTAGGGTTTTTCACCTCTGGTTCATCACTCGAAATCAATGCATTCATGAAATGAATGCATGCTGTAATTGATTTTTAAAAGATAACCTTTTTAACTATTACCCAAAAAGCCAAGACGAGTACTCCTTGATTAAACTTCCTACAAAATACATTATTTATCGGAACACACCCTAAGGAACAATTCATGATGACTATAAGATGTTATCTTATAGTTTACCTCTAATACCATAGGCATAGCCACTGCAACTAACACGCTTCCATAGCCTCGACAATGATACCTTTTAATTTAGCTGCTTTTATCCCATCCACTAGTTAAAAATGCATAGCTTATAAACCTTTTGTTATAACTTAATTTCTTTACTTTCATAAAGAATGAGTTGGAATCCACTGTCTTAACTTAATTAGAGAGTGGCAATGTCATTCACAAATATCTATAGAAATGAAAAGGTCATCTCATGATGAGACCTCCTTTCCCTCAGTCATGTAACCGAGAGTCATTACCTTGGCTTGGTGACCAGATGATGGTAATTCCATACCGTAAATACCCATGATCATGATAGGTCGGCTCGTAATGAGACCTCCTATCTTCCAACTAACCCCTTAAATGCCATTTTTTATATGAAAAATGTTGCACTATGATTAATGTTAATCTCATTAGAGATTACTTAATGGACGGGGAAGCAAACTTTACTTCCTAAGAGTATGGGATGGCATTAAGAGGTTTGAGATAATAACAATAGAAGCCTCACTCATTTGTTCCTAAAGAGGGAACCAATTAAAACATAATTGCAGAAATTATATAAATATAGCATTTTGTACTTGATTTGTAATAGTCAAAAGGAAAAGTAATCAATGCAGCTAGGTTTTAATATGAAGGTAAAACTTGGAAAGTGTTCCACCATGGGTAGGGTGATTTTCTTCTTGAAAATTACCTTGCAAAATATTTCTTCAAACACAAAACTTTAGGATGATGAAAGCTCAAATGACTTAAACCAGAGTATCATTTATTTTGGGATTAATAAATCCTTATCCATTAGGATTAAAATTTGATAGTCATAATAGAATCAACATTTCATCTTTTAAAACCCCAAAACAAATGATTTTCACACCACAAATATTCATAATAAAAGAAAATGAAATAAGCTAAGAAATTCAGCTTTAATCAAACAAATGTGAAAACAAAATGAAAGGAAAAGTAATCTAATCGAAGAAATGAAAAGAACAAAATTAAATCAAAACAAGCCTTATCAATATGACTCACATCTTATGTGAAAATGTAATGTAAAATATTTTTGTTGTACCATAAAATAGAAGGAATTTATATCGTAAAGGGGATAACTATATCAATTCATAAAATATAATTTGATCAATCAAATTGATTAATTGAATTGATTGTAGTGAAATCCTTTAAATGTATTTATTTCCTTCAGATGAAGAATTAGTATCAAAATTGCCATTTGCTGCATAAAATGTTAGGCTAATAAGGCCTTCTTTATTATGGATTATGTACATGAAAAAATAAATGATGATTTATTAGAGTGTGATATCATGATTTGTCATTTTCAAAACAAGGTAATTCCATTCAAGAAGCCAAGACTAAAATCAATTTCAATTTTCTATTGCTCGTCTCCTTTACAACATTTCGATTTTTAAATTGTAGAGAAATGACCATATAAACATTGCAAAGTTTAGTTGCATGTATTGATAAATTATTTTAAGATACGACCTTTTAAAGGTAATGTTAAATGGAATATAATCAAAAGTTGAGATCATTTTCATTAGTTTACTCAGATTATCCTTACTTGATAATTTTGAAATAATGATCATGTATTGAAACGTTATGCAATAAAGCTAAAAATAATAATAAATTTAAAGATATGACTTGAAGGGAACCACTTAAACATGATAAACAAGGAAATAAGTAATGGAAAAAAAAAAAAAAAAGACTTCCCTGAATGATGATTTTCCTTCGTCCTGAAAGTGACGCCTTGTTGCACTTATTCAAACTGACAAAGTGAAAGAAAGAAAATAAAATCTTTAACCTATTCCTAAATATACTCTACACTATTATACTCTACATGAACTAAGTGAAATGGAATTTCCAATGTAACCATTGAAGTAACTCCAATCCTATAGAGACAAAGAAATTTCCAATTAGTAAGATGGATTGAAGTATTTCATAAATAAAAATAAATACATCATACTTACCTTTATCTTTATGTTCTTCATTTAGAAACAAAGTAAGTATATCCTTACCATTCTGTCGAAATTTTTTAATATATGAACCCTCCATCCAATATGCAATTTTGTCATGATACAAAACACAAAAGCATGGAATAATGTAACTAGATTTAGAAAACTTGCCAAAATTATGGGGACCTGACATAACCATCGTCCAAGACTGAAATGCCCCATTCTCTTGACAATTCTCCACCTGTTCACGAATTTCTTCGCATGGAGGATATGAAAAAACCATGTCATGCTTACCCCCTAGATTTTCAATCAGAAACAATGTAAGCATGACTTTACCATTACTATGAAGATTTTTTAGATATGAATTATGAAGCCAATCTTCAATCCTATCATGAAACTTAGAATCCAAATTATCACTTTGATGAGTCAGATCTACAATTGATAAACACATCGTACGAGGATTCATTATAGAAATCAAATTGTTGGTTTGAGCATTCCTTTTCATGAGATGAATTGGTTCCAAATGTGAAGTAGAATCATGAGAGTTTAATCTAATCAATGAATGAATATGAAGTATGGAATCTTCGATCTCCATAATGAATGCATTGTCTTTTTCAAAAATAAATTGTGTAGAATCATCTTGCGACATATCTTTTTCCCATGCGAGTGATGAAAGTGAAAGAACGTCAAATCCGAATTCATAAATGTTATGTTCGAAATCAATCTCACCAAATATTGACATATCGAAAAGATTAGATTGTGATGGAAAAGAGTACGATACCGTGGGTAAAATATCATGCACACCAGAATCTAAGAAGAGATCGGGATATAAAGAGTAAAATGAATTAGAAATGAGCACATGAAAATATTCTCTTGAGCTATGATAATTAACAATGGTATTCTCAAGACATTCCTCTTCACTTGCCTTAATACTTTCACTCTGGTTTTGTAATATCCCCAAAAATAAATTATTATTAAAGGCTGAATGCACTTAGGAATTTATTTATGTTTTTGGAAAATTCGAATTTGGAAAATTATTTCCATTTATGGAAATTCCGAATTTGGAACTTAGTTAATTGTAATTTATTATTGTGACTGTTGGGAAAAGAATTGATTTGACCAACCAACTCTTTTGACTATGACACTTGTAAGAGACAAATAATTTTTATATTAATTGCCGAGGGACAAATGGAACAACTAGGTTGAAATCAGCTGACCATGACTCCGTGAGTGGGGAGCAGCCTTGAACTACCTCACGGATGAATTTTACAAGTGGAAATCAGGAATTTGGCCATTGGAAACCCCTGAAAATCATGGATTTGTAAAGCTACGAAAATTACCAAGGGGAAAAGACCTAGGCACAAGATGATTTCGCATATATAAAATATGGGAGGAGTCATGATGTTGCCTAGTATGCTGGGGAAATGAATATCACTTGCTGTTATGAGCACTTTTTTCTGAGTGTGAGCAAGGATAATTTTCTAATCTGAAAGAGGACTATAGCGAAAGAGGAGCTTCGAAGTTCGCCCTCATGGATTCATGGTCAGGATAGGGGATGAATGGAGAAAGTGGATTGGTTGTTCTGTTCTATGGTTGGGTGGAACTTGGTTGTTCCATTTGTTGTCCTATCACCTTGTTCATATATGTAAATCTACTTATTCCTTGTTGAATTGTTTACTAGTTAATCACTGGTAGAATGAAGTGAACTATAGAATACACCTTTACAGATCAAATTTATTCATTATATAGAGCTAAGAAAGTTATTGTGTGTGTTAGTTGTTGATAAATGTGTGAAAATTTCCTATTCATGTGATGTACTCTCAAGACAACGATAGGAAAGTAAATATCAGTTCGATATGTGGTTGATTGTAGGAATATTTTGTTATAAGCAGGAATGTAGACTTAAGTATGAGTATGCATAAAGAATGATTACGGATTTTTTTACAAGTCGAATGACCGCAAGCATAGCGCTACAGGAAATGTCTATGTATGATTTTATAGGTTTGCGATAAATCTAACTAGAACAATATAATTACCATGATAATCATAATCT
>SNQJ01S0035772.1:25930-48027 GCA_010110895.2 Picea sitchensis
CTTAAGGATATTTAAATTGTACAAATGCCAAATGAAATTCTGGAAATGGAAGCGCATAAAAGAGATAATTATATATACATGTATATACGTATAGATAATGTTGTATACTTATTTGCATAGAATTGTATAAAAACATCTAATGTATTCACACACAGAAGGTGTGATGTCCATTTAATGAGTTACATGAGATTCCAGTGTCCACTATTAAACAATCTATATAGAATATATAGAAAATTTTAGTCCTTTCGTATTATAGTAAACCAAAAGTATTTTTCCAATACATGTCATCATAACTGTTTAAATCGAAAAAAAAAATCGTGGGTTTTTCCCTTATTCAAAACTGTTCAGATCTGTTCATTTTTCCCTGAAGGATGTAAATTACAAGTAACCAGGTTAACTATGAAAATCCTGGTACAAAATCTATTATGATAATAATGCCTTAACTTGGGACTCGGTACCGCTATGAACAGAGCTTGGAAAAACTTAGATTTAAACACCTACAGTCGGAACTCAAATACCTTTCTAGTGGGGTGGACTCGTGAATCCATTTGAGTAGAGTGAGTAAGCCCTGCAAAAGGGAAAGATCAAGAATATCAGTAAACATAGTTGTGAAACAAATCAACGAAAATTTAGTGATGTTCAGGATGAATTCACGAAATTCAATCATTGCATATTTAATACACGAACAAACACTTAGTTTGAGGTTGGCACGGGTGCATTCCCATTGGTGTCACCCATCAATTTGTCCACAGGCCCCGAAGGGGAGAAGTGGACCTAGAAATATCTAATGGGTACACTCGCAAATAAAATAGGGGTCCCATCATTAGATTATGGTAACCGAAAGAGTTAATCAAGCATTCCATAATGAAACTAAGGAAGAAAAAATCTTCTAAATATCTAATATTTTGATAATCAAAATGTTAAAGAGTTCGCATAGTACAGGGCATGTCGAACAGAGGTGTTATTGCCTGATTCAGAATTTCCAATAGGGTCACGGAACACACATAACTGTTAAATTTACAAATTGATGATGAATAAAACACAAAACAAGAACTCGAGTGTAAAGCAGAACCCAAATTACATTTTTGAACCGACTAACTTATCGCAGACTGTGATAATTAAGTAACCTTTTTCTTATGCGGAGGAAGTACAAATAAACACTGTAACCACAGTCCAGAAGCAAAGAATTTTAGGAAAAATTTCTATACACGGAAAATATACTCGGGAAGAAATTTATTTAAACCAAGTGAGGTCTTACGACTTTGACCCTTCCTGTATAAATTATGCGATAAATAACTAAGATGGTTACTATAGTCAAGATACTATATACACATACTATAGCAAGGAAGAATCGCGTTACAAACCACAGGGGATTGTTCCTTTATAACTTTATGACGTGGATTTACAAAGAACTGAGTTCGAGTAAGTCCAGGGAGGCACTGCCATAGCCTAAGAATTGAGGGTTTGGTTATTCATACTATCCTCACGTCTTTGTGAAGGTAAGAGTTATACAAAATATTTTACACATAAAATAATGATAAACATACAGTACACCACAAGAGGGTTTAAGGAACACTACAAAGAACCGCACAAGATTTTAACCACGAAATAATCAGAGATAGGTAAGCCACACACAGTTGAGGCGAGTCTGTTCATGTCATAACTTATGGAAAACCAACCCTAATTTTTTTACCCTCAACTATGGAAGGAAAAAGGAAGTGTAATGTACCCCAAAAATTATCACTTTAGAAAATAAATTGAACTAGGGTCATTAGAATTATTCAATCGCTTTGAATACATTTCAAACACTTCTTAACCATAATAATAGGATGATTTTTATTACTCCTTTTATCAAAATCATTTACACATACCATTTCGTGGGTCAATTGTAGAAGGAGAAGGAAGCCTCTATTTCAATCCTATTCTCAAAAGAAGGTGGCAAGTAGCTTAGTTCCTTAGACAAATACACATATGTATTTACCAAAGCATTTTCATTTTGAATGCGCAAAACATAAGCATACTATGGTAACATAAAGATGCAATTACAACGACCCTAGGCCGAATGTATTGACTAAAACTATAGGTCATGTGTGAAGGTTTTCAATTAATCGAGTTAATAGTATCACAACACCAAAATGTAAGTGTTAAAGCCTTGTAAGAATTGTAATCAACAGTTGGTGTGACTGCTCGTTTTCTTGTCATTTTAACCTTCGCACTAGAACTAACCCTGCCAACAATTGGTTAACGGATCCGACTGTAGGAGAAAAAACCTAACTATACTGAAACAAAGACTAAACTGTGAACCTAACAAGATGACATTGTATTCGCCATAAATTTGATGCGAGGTAGGAAGAGATACGACTGTCATAGTTTAATTCCACCTTGCCTGAGTAATTTATGCCATTATGTAACGTACGCCCTTGGGATCATCGTTCGTCTGCTGTATCCATTGGAATACCACCACCTCACTCTAGTCACATAGCCGAGGTACAACTTGTCATTAACGCCATTGATCAAATCGACGGGGTTTCCTACGACTATTGTTTCAATCTTTGCCTAAGGATTCTGTGAGGTTCAGAGAAAAACTGTGCGTTAATCTCTGCAACTTTCTTTGTGCGTAACCCTGGTGACGAGGAGGTTGTCTGTTCCGTGCAGGCCAGGAAAGGTGTTAAGCGTCGGTTTGAACCCTCCTTCATCGGGTAAGATCTTCAAAACAAAAACTATGCTTGGACTACGATGTGTTAAGTTCTCTGTCATGTCTCATAATTATTTTGTGAGGGTTCTTCGTCAAGGCCAGGATTCAATCCTCATTGTTTAAAACTCACCCTTCTCAATGGTTGAATTCTACTATGTTTATCTGTAGTTATGGGTCACATTTCCTTTATTTACACTGTTGGTTCGCGTTAAGTCCTTATGTTATCGACTTATGAACTCACCGTAGAGAGTCTGGCATTCTCGGGTTGCAAACCGCAATACATCCATGTAGATTGAGGTAAGGTTTTCTTTATCATTGCACAGGATTTTGGATTCAATCAAAAATTACCCTAATCGTGGCTGTACGTGCCTAAGCATACAGCGAAGGTTTCCACTGTGCGATATTATTATTTCAAAACCTTAATAAATTTCTAGAATATTTAACCATACACTTCATTCAGAAATCCGGTAGTTAAATACATAAATTTGCCTTGTTTTGTAAGAAAGAAACGGACATGGGTTTTAGGTACCCCGAACCCTATTGATATCTCATTATCTTTTTATCGTCGACCTGTAGCTTACATTTTCTTACCGTAATAAGGGTAAAATCTCATGGCATCATTCGTGATCCGAATTCATATAAATTTTGTGGAGCACGTTTTTACTCTGTGTATTCTTGATAATTTTAATTTCAAATGCTTCTTTTATTTCCTTCTGACATTTATGGTTTAAGGATTGATTATTGTGATCTGATGATGGGACCCCTGGTTGCTGCGACGGTACCCATCAGGTCAACCTTCGCCCACTTCTTCCATCCGGCCTGTGGATGATTCCTTCGATGGTGCAGAAGGGAACAAGCCCAAAATCGCAAGCTAAGTGAAGTTATATCTTACCTTTGCAATATCTCTTTGGTATAGAATTTATCCTGGTAGTTATTCTACATTCAGTATTTGAAATTCTGTTTACTTCCAATTAAATACTAATTATATTTTCCTTGGTATCCTTACAGTATTTGCACCCATTCGAAGTCTTCGAATTCTAGGATATCATCTTGTGCAAAAGGTACTCGGGTTCCATTTCACAACACTCTAAAAAAAAATTATTATCTCAGGTTCTGTCTAATGAAACAGTTCTGTTCTAGAATACAATTATCGTGGAATTTATATCAGACTCCTGTAACAACTGGTTAATTGTATATTAACGAAAAGACATAGGGAAAACCCATACTAAAATGAGATTTCACTATTTGATATTTATAAACACAGTATTGCGTAGAGTCGAAGACACATTTGAATGGTTGTCCTTCTCTGGAACATGTAATAAGTTTAGGTATTTGAGTTACAATACTTTTACTCTTGCTCTATTGTAATGAAACATGACTATAACTATTTTCTCCAAGCCTGTGGATATACAGATCTTCTATTCTTCTTATTAATAGAATGTATAGATGTCCTTTTAGCCATACGAATACCGTGGTTAACTCTAAACAATCTTTGCACTATGAATTTGTATAATTTAAATCGAGAAACTTCCTTTATGGTTGTCATTTGCATAGTCTTAAGAATGGAATATTTGCTTGAGTTTCTCATGTGTACAAGCCTTGAAAATCTTCTTTTATGAATACATTAGATGTTGAGTAGTTTCAAGATCTTGTACAAGCAGCTTATATACCTATATATATTTATATATATATATACCTATTATGTATATTCATACTAAGTCCCGTTTGGGCAATTGTATTGTTTGGTACTCTTGACTAATTAATACAACTCTGTGTATTTATCTACAACAATATAGGCATATATTTATATTTTAAATCTCAAGTTCACTTCCAGAACTTCATTTAGCATTTGTATAGTCTAACTATTATCCGTTCAATTGATTACCTATACGTGCATAATTCAGTTCCATTTACAGCTAAGATACCCAAAAAGTTTACTCAATGCATACAATTAAACTGTAAGGGTTTAATCTACAATTTATTCCATTCCACTAGTTAATCAACAAAACAAATCATTCAGAATTAAACAAATGTATTCTATCAGCCATTGATTCAAAATAACATTCGATCAGAGAAAGAGTAGATGGACTATGGACATATCTGAGTAAGTTGTTGAGCAAAAAATGGAACAACCAAGTTCTTCCCAACCTTAGAACAAACAACCAATGTACTTGCTCTGTTCACCCCCTAGCTTGACCATGAATCCATGAGGGAGAATTCCAAAAATCCTCCTTAGCTATAGTCCTTCAGTTTTCATAAACTTCACTTTGCCTCACACTCATAAAACAATGCTCATAACAAGAAGTGATCTTATTTTCCCTTGGTAATTTTCCCTGTGTCTAGATCTTCTCCCCTTGGTAATTTTCACGGGGCTGCCAATGGCCAAATTCTCGATTTTCCACTTGTAACATTTAACCTTGAGGTAGTTCCAACATCTTCCCCACTCATGGAGTCATGGTTAGTTGATTTCAACCTGACTGTTCCATTTGTCTATCAGCAATAAATATAAAAATATTTGTTTTCTTACAAGTGTCATAGTCAAAGAGTTGGTTGGGAAAATGAAATATTTTCCCAACAGTCACAAAAATAAATTACAATTAACTAAATTCGAAATTTGGAATTGCCATAAATGGCAATAATTTTACAATTTCGAATTTACCAAAAACGAAAATAAATTCCTAAGTATTTTTAGACTTAATAATAATTTATTTTGGGGATGTTATAGGAAGTCACCTATACAAGCTTCGGACCAGTAACAAATGAAAATCTCATTGGTGGGTTGTCACACTTGCGGTATCTTAAACTACTACGAACTAGGAATATATTGCACACAGAGCATGGAGGGAATACTTCCGAGTTTAGTTGCAGAGACAGTCACAACTACTATTAACCCTTTTCTGAAAACTATCACTACGTTACAGTAACTTGAGCATTAAAGTCTGTTGTGGACTTACCAGGCAGTCGTGTAGCCTTTTCCTGCTTTACAACGAGTAAGGATCTCCATGTCGTCGGTCTTCCTCATCGTAGAGAGTAACATGGTTAGCACTGGGGTGTCACATAGAATACACATAGCCAAATGAGAATGGAACCATATTCCTAGAAACCCTTCACTACGCAGAGTAATAGCGAGAGTTACGAAGATTGTACCTGTCCATGTGACAGGATGGAGGTGGCACGTTTGTATTGGACACAGGGCCTAGTGACAGTCTCGAAGATTACTCTTGTAGGTAGCCATTAATAGGATCAGACAGAGGTTTTAATAAACATCTGACAAACCCCTCATCGACTTTTATACCAAATTATTGTAGAGAGAGAGGACAGGTAAGTTAAGGCACAACTAAAGTCTGACCTTTTGGTTTGATCGCCTTACTGAGCTTGGAATGAATAACGGTTATCATTGGACATAGTTACGATGCCAATTGTAACCATGTTTTAGTTATTGTGGTGATAGAGGTCGGGATGTAACCACAGACAGTCCGTCACCAAGTCTCTTACTTAAGCAGTTAGCATAAAACCACCTTTACTTTAAGTCTGCGATGTATGCATTGAAATCGAATTCGTCTAGACCCTAATTTTAAGTATGCAATCTATGCTTTAAAATCAAATTCGTATAGACCCTTTATGATATGAGCAATGTCTATGCATAAGGATTATTGTAATTCGAGTGGGGTTTTCTTTTGTACTCTAACGTGAACATTTATGCATAGAAATGGGTATAATGCTAAGGGTCCTATATATATTATAAACGTTAATACATATATGGAAAGGATTATAATACTAGTGGGATTTAATGTATATAAATTTCAATGTCTAGAGTGTGGAGATAATATAACATTAGTGGGGTTTTACTAAACTTTATACTTATATTAGATATGTTAGTAATCTGAGAGGCTAGGGTATAGTGAAGTTACTCTTGACCTTTATGTATAGGATTACTGTGCAATATGAAATAACTCAGAGATAAAATATGTTATAATGGCAGTTAGTTATATCAATAAATGGAAACATAAACCTTGCGAAGGTTAATAGTGACGACAATTACCTACTTATAATAACTGTATGTCTTTCGAGATAAGTTGTTCGAAGAGAAAAGAGATTTAATGTCCCTAAGAAAAAAAAAATATTTGGTAAATTTGGGGAACATTACATATGGTATTAGAGAAAAGGTTACAATACTTGGACCTTAAACCAGGCCAAAAATGTTTGCTTAGCACATGCTTTCTGTTTAATGAAAAAACTAACAAAACATTTATTGTTACAAATCGAAAAACGTTATTTATGTTGTGATAATAGAAGCACGGAATGAAGAGGAGGTCAATCTTGAGGAGAATCCTGAGCAAGGACCTACTAGAGAGCTTGGACAAAACAGTGAAGGGAGACCCACCACCCGGGTTCTAGAAACCATGAAAAATGTCATTGTGGAACTGCAAGTTTTCAAGGTGTTAGCACTCTGTAAATTTTGTTCCGCTGAATAGACAAATGACATAGGTAACTATTTCAACCATTTTTAGAGATGAGTCACTAGCCTGCTCAACTCAGAGAGGGATCTCTCATGTCACTTGATGTTTCTTTGGTAATTGGTGGCTAGATTTGGTTTGTTTTGGGGTTTTTAAATAAAGTTGCTGGCAAGGAAGGGGAGGAACACTCATGGCTATGGAGTCAAAATTCTGAAAGTGAATGAAAACAATGCATCTACTGATAGAACTCTCCAGAGAACAAAGGCTAAATGAGGTGATGAATCTAAATTATTCTTAAATTTAAATAGAGTGTAGGAAGATAAAGAAAACAAATAACTGCATCAGAGCATTCCTGAAATGAATTTTGAATAAGTTAAGAAGACAATCACACAGTTTAAATTGCTTAAGCCAAGAGCATCACAAGATGGATTCTGGGCCTTTAACTCTCCAATTTAAGCAGAAGAAAATGTAAATGAAGTAACAGGTCATAGGAAATACATACGATGAAAGGAAACAAAACTCATATCACCACCCGTTAGAATCTTTTCATAGAGACTTCAAAATCTCCTGCATTTATATTCAATTCAGATTCAAAAAATTTACAAATAGAGTTTGATACAACCAAAAGGTTCTCTTGCACTTCTGCCAACATTAATTCATTCAAGTAACCCAGTACTGATACAACTTGATCAAAATAATTGAAACTGATGCGTTTGAGCTTCCAAAACAGTTTCGACTGACAATTTTGGTATACGGAACGATTTACAATGATTGACAAAATAAAACGCTTCCAAAATTATGGGAAATTTCTCTGTCTGTTTGGTTTCTTTCATGCCATTTGTCTCTCTCTGGTTTTCTATCGGATCTGCAAATCTGATGACATTTGGGGACCACTAATTGGCTCCAATGATATTGCACTTTGTCTTACCCAGCCGCACGATTTCCTTCCATTGTGAATCAGAGGGGATTCTGCAATCCATCATCTCTTTAATCAAAATCTCTAAGTCAATGCACGTGGCATAGGACATAGTCGACATGCCAAATTTCACTATTTTGAACTTATTCAAAATTTCGAAGTCTGTAGCCAAATATTCCACCAGACTTGGGCCTTTCAGGCTTTCTTCTATAGCTTCAAATTTAGAATGGTTCATTCTACATTGCATGAGGAGAATATTGTAATCTTCCTGATTGTATAATGAACCTCTGCCATTCCAAAATGATGGGAGGCCTTTGATAAACAATTGTTCAAATGCATCTTTAAATTCCTGTATGTTGTGCTCCATTTGCATAGATTTGTTTTGGACCGATCTGAGCAAGTTATGCTTGGTGATGATTTTCCTAGCTGAAATGATCAATTCAGTCCTGTCTTTTATCCCGATAGTTTGAAGATCGGCAGTTGGCACAGAATTTAGCAAGTCAATATCATTTTGGGCCCATTTTGAGGGCTTCTTGGTTAACACTTCATTAACAACATCACACCTGCTCCGAGCTGTAGCAGCTACACTTTTTTTTTCATTTATAAAATTTAGGTAAACCCTGAATTTAGCAGCTTCTGCAACAATAACATCCCATATGACATGTTTGGCTCCTTGCAATAATGTTTTTCCCTTTAGCGTGGTTTTCATTTTTCTCACTATCTCTTGCAAATCTTGATTATCTCTCTGAAGTTGAGCCATATTCTCATGCTTTACCTTCATATCTTGTTTCAACTTTTCTATAACTTCGTTAAGACCTTTGATCTCCCCCATTTTGATGCTAACCTGGGACATAGCTTGGACCAACTCTTCAGTGCTAGATCTAGCCTCTGTATTAGTAGGTACAATGACAACCACATCCGATGTTGTTTCTTGTGCTTGTGACCAATTTTCTTTCTCTTTTGCAACTACAACGCTTTAGATTTGTAATTGAGTGCCTCTTGTCTAAATGTCTCTTTATCTTGTTCCAAAGAAGTCAATTCTACTATTTGTGGATGGTCTGTAGGTGACATATTCAGCCTTTTCTTTAAGCTTTGGATCATCTTATCCTTTTCGTCCAGAGAAGATTTCACCCTTTGAGTACCTTCAGACTTTAGCCTTTTGACATGTGTCATCCATGCTTTGCTGGATGCATTTTCCTGTTTCAATTGTCCATCTAGTTTGAGTGCATGTGTTGTCAATCTTGTGACCCTCGGACCCAAACTCAGATAATCAGAATATAGCATATCGCTGACATTTCTATGGAACTTTACTTTGTCAGGGGCACCAATATTTTCACAGTGCAATATTTTCATAGTGCAATATTTTCACAGCCACTTTCTTTATGTTAGAGTCTGATCAGTCAGTCTATGTCATTTTTGACAAATTCATTATTGAAAATATGCATCAACAGTTGGTGAATTTCAATTCATTAAGACATTTCATATATTACACCCATTTGCTGAGGGTATTCCCGGAATCTAACAAAACTGAATTTCTTGAGACTGCGTCCATTTCAACTGAATGTAAAAGGATCACCATGCTTATCTTCATCAATAAGTTTATGCCCAAGGTGTATAGTCTTATCTTTCGGTTCAGACTTGCCAAGGGCCCTGGAAGAAATGAAAAGTTGTTTACAACCAAATCCAGAGAGCAGGATAGGTGATTGGATGTTGTTCATACAGTCCACGGAGATTTGGGTATAGGGCTACCAGGAAGGACCTCATCTTTTACCAGTCTTTCTGACCCCCAGAATCTTTGCTTTGGAGTTCATAATACAGAGGATCATCTCAAAAAATGAGCACTTTTTGAAAGCACACAGGGCTTCTAATCTAAAATTTCCTTTCATAGTAGGTCCCTTTGTGGTGAAGAACAAGTCCTGTTTGCCTTAGATTCAATCCAAACTTAGTGAATTTGGGTTCACACAGTTGCAAGGAAGAAAATATGACCTGCACGAGATCATATCAAAGAGGAGATTGGCAAACAGATAAGGTCCCTATGAACACGAGCATGTCGAATGATTCGATAAGTTGGCCAATCTAGAAACTTGTGTAGATATGGAGGTCACTATGCAACATGATATAACAAAACAAATGGAACCAGCTTCCCAGCAGAGCCCAACATAGAAACCTTCTCCTAGATTGATTGTCAAAGCTCCTAAAATGAACATCTACAATAAGAGGAGTAGTTCAGAGGCCCTGGGCGCTAGTAGCCAACACGATATTATCAAGAAAATGAAAATCACATCATCCTCTCAAATAGTCTACCTGGAAGAAGAAGAACCCAAGGAGAAAACATGCATGGAAATAGTAGAAGGTGTAACCAAGAACGAAGAAGCAGGTACGGAAAAAAGGACACAAACTGAAAGCAACACAAAGGTTTTTAGCAACAGGAAACACATATTTATCCAGACACCTGGGGCAGTTTATCAGTCCAAGGAAGATTTAATGAACCAGTATGCTGTGAAGGGAAGCATGGCCAAAAGTGAAATAAGAGACCTTTTGCCTTAAGTGGAAAAGACTTCCCAGTTTAAAGCTTCCTTGTTGTCAGTCAGGGATGTGGAAAAGAAAACATTTAACATAGCAGTGGCTGATGATGATAAGGTATCTGAGATCAAAATGCACTATGAAAATATTGGTTCCCCTGACAAAGTAAAGTTCCACATAAATGTTAGTGATATGCTATATTCTGATTATCTGAGTTTGGGTCTGAGGGTTGCAAGATTGACAACACATGCACTCAAACTAGATGAACAATTGAAACAGGAAAAGACATTCTGCAAATCCTAGATGAAACAGGTCAAAAGGATAGAGTCTGAAGGTCCTCAATGGGGTGAAATCTTCTCTGGACGAAAAGGATAAGATGATCGAAAGCTTAAAGAAAAGGCTGAAGATATCACCTACAAACCATCCACAAACTACATAACTGACTTCTTTGGAAAAAGAGAAATAGACATTCAGACAAGAGGCACTCAATTACAAAGCTAAAGTGCTGCAGTTGGAAAAGAGAAAGAAAATCGGTCACAAGCACAGGCAACAACATCAGATGTGGTTGTCATTGTACCTACTAATACAGAGGCTGGATCTAGCATTGAAGGGTTGGTCCAAGCTATGTCCCAGGTAAGCATCAAAATGGGGGAGATCAAAGGTCTCAACAAATTTATAGAAAAGTTGAAACAAGAGATGAAGGTGAAGGATGAGAAGCTGGCTCAAATTCACAGAGATAATCAAGATTTGCAAGAGAGAGTGAGAAAAATGAAAACCATGCTAAAGGGAAAAACTTTATTGCAAGGAGCCAAACATGTCATATGGGATGTTATTGCTGCAAACGCTGCTAAATTCAGGGTTTACCTAAATTTTATAAATGACAAAGACAGTGTGGTTGCTACAGCTCGGAGAAGGTGTGTTGTTATTAATGAAGTGTTAGCCAAGAAGCCCTTAGAATGGGCCCAAAATGCTATTGACTTGCTAAATTTTGTGCCAACTACCGATCTTTAAACTATTAGGGTAAAAGATAGGACTTCATTAATCATTTCAACTAGGAAAATCATCACCAAGCATAACCTGCTCAGATCCATCCAAAACAAAGTTATTCAAACAGAGCACAATATACAGGAATTTAAAGATGCATTTGAAAAATTGTTTATCAAAGGCCTCCCATCGTTTTGGAATGGCAGAGGTTTATTATACAATCAGGAAGATTACAATACTCTCCTCGTGCAATGCAGAATGGACCATTCTAAATTTGAAGCTATGGAAGAAAGCCTGAAAGGCCCAAGTTTGGTAGAATATTTGGCTACAGATTTCGAAATTTTGAATAAGTTCAAAATAGTGAAAATCGGCATGCCGACTATGTCCTATGCCACGTTCATTGACTTGGAGATTTTGATTAAAGAGATGATGGATTGTGAAATCCCCTCTGATTCGCAATGGAAGGAAATCGTGTGGTTGGGTAAGACAAAGTGCAATATCGCTAGAGCTAGTCAATGATCCCCAAATGTCATCAGATTTGCAGATCTGACAGAAGACCAGAGTGAGATAGATGGCGTGAAAGAAACCAAAAATATAGAGAAATTTCCCATAATTTTGGAAGCGTTTTATTTTGTCAATCATTGTAAATTGTTTCGTATACCGAAACTGTCATTAAAAACTATTTTGGAAGATGAAACACTTCAGTTTTAGTTATTTTGATCAAGTTGTATAAGTACTGGGTTACTTGAATGAATTGATGTTGGCATAAGTGCAGGAGCACCTTTTGGTTGTATCAAACTCTATTTGTAAATTTTCTGAATCTGAATTGAATATAAATGCAGGAGATTTTGAAGTCTTTATGAAAAAATTCTAACAGGTGGTGATGTGAGTTTTGTTTCCTTTCATCATATGTATTTATTGTGACCTGTTACTTCATTTACATTTTCTTCCGTTTAAATTGGAGAGTTAAAGGCCCATAATTCATCTTCTGATGCTCTTGGCTTAAGCAATTTAAACTATGTGATTGTCTTCTTAACTTATTCAGAATTCATTTCAGTAATGATCTGATGCAGTTATTTGTTTTCTTTATCTTCCTACACTCTATTTAAATTTAAGAATAACTCAAATTCATCGCCTCATTTAGCCTTTGTCCTCTGGATAATTCTATCAGTCGATGCATTGTTTTCATTCACTTTCAGAATTTTGACTCCATAGCCCTGAGTGTTCCTCCCCTTCCTTTCCAACAACTTTATTTAAAAACCACAAAACAAACCAAATCTAGCCACCAATTCCCAAAGAAACATCAAGTGACACGAGAGAGCCCTCTCTAATTTGAGCAGGCTGGTGCCTCAGCTCTAAAGCTGGTTGAAATAGTTACCTCTGTCGTTTGTCTATTCAGTCGGACAAAATTTACAGAGTGCTAACACAAGGCAGACAATGAGAAAATGAAAAAGACACAAGAAGAAAATTAGGAAATAAATGAAGTATTGTCGTGAAGCATAGTAACAAAGAAGATCCCAAAAGACAATAACCAAGAAGAAGAGGTCAGTAAAAGGGCCTCAAATAATTCTAGTCCTGAAGAAGAAAAAGGGGACAGATCTTCCAAAGGTACACCATCAACAGAAGATAAAACAACCACAAAAAGAAAGAGGAAACAGGTGGACCATCTGGAGGGAGATTTTAAGAAAAGAAAACCGTCCACCTTTGACGGGGAATCCAAGACATGGGAGGAGGCTGAAGCATGATTACTAGACACAAAAAATTATTTCCAGATCTACAATTATTCCAGCAACATGAACTTGGCCACAATGGCCATCTATAACTTGAAAGGAAAAACAAGTATATGGTGGTAGGACATGAAGTTGGCCAAGGGCCTAAAGGAAAAACAAATGGAGTGGTCAAATTTCAAGAAATAATTTAAGAAATAGTATGTGTTTGAAAGTTACTATGAAAGAAAGACCAAAGAGTTTTATGAGCTACGACTCGGTCAAATCACTATGGATGACCTAATAAACAAATTCCTAGAATTATTAAGGTTTGTGCCTTATATCCGGGAAGACAAAGTAAAAATTCAGTGGTTCCTGAGATTCTTACCACGGTCCTATAAGGACAGGATTGAATTTGACAACCCCAAGACCTTAAGTGAAGTTTTCAGGAAGGCTCGAATGTGTTACGACCAATACAAACATGGGTCTGAATTTCCCAAGGCTTGGAAAGACAAGAAACAAGACAGAATGAACCAGCGGAAGAAGGGATATCAACCAACCCCTTTTCAGAATGCAGCAAAGAGCTTCCCAAGGAAAGATTTTCACTCCAATAACCAGAACACCCAAGGAGGAGGTAAACTAGTTAATCTGGGAACCAAGAAGTTTGGGGACAGCCCCAAAAAACCATTAAAATGTTGTGAATGTGGAGAACCTCACTTAGGGAGGAACTGTCCACGTCTAACTTCTGCAGCAAGGACCACAGTTCACAACCTGCAAGAGGCCTATATAGTGGGAGATGTGGGAGAAGCATACATAAGATCAATGCAGTCGTGGACCACTAGTCCACCTTAGTGGAAGTAGAAGGTAAATTTAACAATAATCATGTTTATGTATTAATTGATCCATGATCTACCTTGGGTTATGTTTCCCCTGGTGTAGTGGATTGAAATAAACTTAAGAAAATATGACATGCAAAATCTTGGCTAGTACAACTAGCAATAGGAACAAAAATAAAAGTAATCGATTTCATTTCTAACTGTGAGTTCAATTTAGGTGGTCAAAACACAAAGATAAATCTGAATATTTTATTTTTAGGGTCTTATGATATAATTATTGGAATGGACTGGTTACAGAGGAATAAAGAAGTTTTGGATTGTTATGAAAAATCACTCACTTACAAAGATGAAAACAACACTGTTAGGACAATACGAGGCATACAAAAACCAATCTTAGTTAGGTAGATTTCAGCAATGCAATTTAAGAAGTGCATGAGAAAAGGTTGTTAAATTTATGTTATCCAAGTGACGAGTCTGTTGGAAAAAGAAAATAAACCTAGCCTAGAATATTTTGTCGTCTTACATGATTTTAGAGATGCGTTTGTTGACAAAATACCTGAACTACCCCCAAGAAGAGAGATAGACTTCTCTATCGATCTGCTCCATGGTTTAGTCCCTATATCTAAGGTGCCCTACCGAATGAATTCACCCAAATTAACAGAGTTAAAGATTCAACTACAAGAACTGTTGGACAAGGAATACATCAAGCCAAGTGTCTCGCCATGGGGATTACCAGTGCTGTTTGTTAAAAAGAAAGACAGAACTCTAAGATTATGCATTGATTATAGACAGCGAAACAAAATGACTGTTAAGAACAAATACCCCCTACCTAGAATCAATGATATGTTTGATCAAGTGGGTGGGGAAAAGTTTTTTTCTAAGTTGGATTTAAGATCTGGTTACCACCAGGTTAGAATAAAGGATGAAGACATAAGCAAAACAACGTTTAGGATGAGATATGGACATTATGAATTTGTTGTTATATTGTTTGGTCTCACTAACGCACCAACAACTTTTATGTGTTTAATGAATAGCATTTTCAGTCAGTACTTGGATAAGTTTGTTTTGGTATTTATTGACGATATCCTAGTGTATTCGAAAACAAAAGAAGAACACGAAGAACATCTAAGGATAGTATTGCAAACTTAAAGAAAAAACCAACTGTATGCAAAATTTGACAAATGTGACTTTTATCAAAAGAAAATACAATACCTAGGACATGTGATATCTAAAGAAGGTATTGGAGTCGACCCCGAGAAGATAAGAGCCATCATGGAATGGCCTATCCCTAAGGATGTAGCGTGTATCCAGTGATTCATGGGAATCACCAGGTATTACTGCATATTTATAGAAGGATTATCTAAGATTGCATACCCTATAACATCCCTACAGAAAAAGGGAACCAAATTTTGTTGGTCACATAAATGTCACGACAATTTTAATAAGTTAAAATAATTGTTAACAACTGCACCAATTCTAAGAGTGGAAGACCCGGATAAAGACTTCACAGTCTGCGTGGATGCGAGCAAAGAAGGTTTGGGAGGTGTCCTAACTCAAGAAGGACATGTTATTTGTTATGAGTCCTGAAAACTAAAAGAGCATGAACGAAACTACGTCACTCACGACTTGGAATTAGCAGTTGTCATCCATGCATTAAAAATGTGGTGACACTATATAATGGGCAGAAAATTTTTGTTGCTAACTGATAACAGTGGTGTGAAATTATTGTTTAGTCAACCATACCTTAACACAAGCCAAGCAAGATGGTTGGCCTTCTTGAGCGAATTCGATTTTGAGGTAAGACACATCAAGGGTAAGGAAAACAAAGTGGCAGATGCTTTAAGTAGAAGAATTCATGGGTTGTTTGAGATAAACATTAGCAGGGAAGAAAGCGACATTGAGAAAAGGATCAAGGTTGCAAGTAATAATGATGAAAAATACATTAAAACAGTGGCAGAGTTACAAAATAATGCAAAAAATTTAGACAGAACAAATCTAAGTTTGGACAGAAATGGTTTACTAAGATTCAAAAACAGATTATACATACCAGATTATGTTGAATTAAAGCTAACAGTTTTGGACAAAGTACACAAGAAACCATATTTTGGCCATCCGAGATACCAGAAAATGGTAACAGCACTAAGGAAGTTATTTTATTGGCCTAATATGAAAGGAGAGACAACATAATACTTGTCTAAGTGCCAATATTGTCAACAAGTGAAGTTTGAACACCATCATCTAGCCGACATGTTGCATCCTCTACCTGTACCAGAATGGAAATGGGAGACTATATCACTGGATTTTATCATAGGTTTACCTAGAACTCAAAAACAAAATGATTCAATTATGGTAGTAATTGATAAGCTTAGCAAGTCTGCACATTTCATTCCTGTAAAATCTACTTATAAATCTATTAACATCACTGAAATATTCATGAAGAACATTTTTAGACTGGATGGTATTCCTAAAATGGTGATTTCGGATAGAGACGTAAAATTTACATCTACGTTTTGGAAATAATTGTTTGCACGTTTGAATACTAACTTGAATTTCAGCACAAGCTACCATCCACAAACGGATGGGTAGACTAAACGAACTAATCAAATCGTGGAAGATATGCTACGAATGTATGAAAGGATGAAACCAAGCAAGTGGGAAGACTACCTACACCTAGTGGAATTTGTATACAATAATGGTTACCAGACATAGGCTAAGATGAGCCCCTTCGAAGTATTGTATGGAAGAAAGTGTACAACTCCGATTAGCTGGGATAACCCAGTTGACAGACTCATGGTGGGACCATAAATGCTCCAGGAAATAGAGAATACGGTAAGAAAAGTACAACAGAATTTAAAAGAGGCACATGACACACAGAAAAGTTACGTGGATCTAAAAAGAATACACCAAGAATTTCAAGTTGGAGACCACGTGTATTTAAAATTCAAAGCAATAAGAAGTTCATTAAAGCTAGGAAACTGTTTCAATTTGGTGCCCAGGTTTTGTGGCCCTTTCAAGATCTTAGCTCAAATTGGATGCGTGGCATACCAATTGGCACTTCCCGCAAATCTAAAAATTCATAATGTATAATGGCATAAGTGTCCTCAGACACACTTTTATTAAATAGGAAAAGAAATTACATAGGAGAATTTGCAAGAGTTTACACCCGAACACCTCAACACTCTTGCAATGAGCTATATATAAGCTAAATGTCCTAACTGAATCTAGTGAAGGATCACTTGTTAAATAAACAAGTGTCCATTCACAATAAATGATATCTTAACAATCTTCTAACTATACTTTTAATTTAGAGCCTAAGATACAACACCTTTTTAGAGTGATATCTTTCACAACGATACTCTATTTCTAAATGTCTCCATTTATTAATCAAATATTCTAGATTGTTAATTTATTATTCTAAATTAATAATTATTTTATCAAAGTATTTTAAACTGTGATATTTGTATTTTGGATTATCTAACATTCCCCCCTATGATCCAAAGATACATTACAAAAAATACCAAGTTCATCCCTGAACTTAGTAAATTTTATTCTGCCAAGAGGTTTCGTGAAAATGTCGGAGATCTGATCTTCTGAAGTACAATAAATTGGCTTGATGACATCCTTTGCAATGAGTGATCTGATATGATGATACTTGGTGTCCACATGCTTTGTCTTTGAATGAAAAACTAGATTCTTGGCAAGCTTAATGGTTGACTGGCTGTCAATGAATAATGATGTAGCTTCTATTTGAGAAATGCCCAAGTCCTACAAAACTCTGCATAATCAAACAATTTCACATGTTGCTTCCAATGCTGAGATGTATTCTGCTTTTGTTGTATAAGTGGAAACTGTAGCTTATTTCTTACAACTCCAAGACATTGTTGTTGAACCCATGTTCATTAAATACTCTGATGTTGATGCTCAATCATCAATACTTTTGGCAAAGTCGGCATCTGAAAATCCACCAAGTACAAAATTTTTAGTCTTTTTGTAAAGAAGACCAAAATCTTTTGTTCCTTGGATATATTGAAGAACTCTTTTGGCTGCATTCCAATGGTTGTCCCATGGTTGCTGCATAAATCATGAAAGAATACTGACTGCATAAGATAGATCTGGTCGAGTGTTTGTCAAATAAATCAAGCTGCCAATCAACTGTCTATAAATAGTATTGTCTACCATCTCCCCCCTTCAAATTTTGAATGTTTCAAGTGTTGTTCCATAGGGGTAAGAAATGGTTTGCAATCCTGCATTCCAAATTGTTGAAGAATTTATGTTGCATACTTACTCTGAGAAATGAAAATATGATGTGGACATTGGAATACTTCAATTCCAAGATAGTAGTGAAGTAGTCCCAAATCTGTCATCTTAAAACCTGCATATAACTCCTTTTTCACCTGTGCAATGTGATCATCATTGTTTCCCGTAATGATCAAATCATCTACATACATAACAAGAATCACCAGATATGGACCCTGTTGACGAATATACAAAGTATCATCAGATTCACTTCATTGAAAACCAACTTTCCGAAGATATTCATCCATTTGGTATACCAAGCTCGGGGAGATTGCTTTAACCCATATAAATCCTTGATTAATTTGCAAACTTTATGTTCTTGCCCTTCAATTTCAAAACCTGGTGGTTGTTGCATATATACATATTCTTGTAAGTCTCTGTTGAGAAAAGCACTTTTTACATCCATTTGATGAACTTTCCAACCTTTCTGAGTAGCCAATGCAAGTGTTAATTGGATGGTTTTCCATTTAGTTGTAGGAGAAAAAGTTTCCTCATAATCAATGCCTTCCTGCTGCACAAAACCTTTAGCCACAAGTTGTGCTTTATACTTGTCAATATCTCCATGTTGGTTGTATTTAATTGTGTAAACCCATTTGCGTCTGATGGGTTTAACACTGGGAGGACAATCAACAAGTTTTCAAGTGTTGTTATCAATAACTGCTTGATACTCTTCAACCATATCATGTTGTCATTCTTTATGTTTTACTGCTTCTTTATATGTGGAAGGTTCAGTAAAATCATTTGCTACCAAGGCAAAATTTCCTTCATTGTTGTGTGATCCCCTTGTTCCTGTTTTATTCTGCTCATCAGGCCTTACATCTTTCAAAAGTTGAACTACCCATTTTGGTAGTTGATGTTCACTTGTTTGGGGATCTGAATTTCCATTATTATAAATTGGATTAATGCAAACTGATGTTCGTCAATCAGTTGAAGATTCTGGAGGTGGAGAATCATTTCTAGATGAACTACCGCTGCTAAGAGAGTTTGATGATCTATTGGAAGACCCAGATGATGTTGTCGAAGGAAATGGACTGGATGTATCATCTTTAGATGAAGGAAAATCAAGTTCATACCAATTATGTGAATTTGGTTGACTTTGCATTTTTCCTTTTCCTTGATTGCCTTTAGTTTATAACTTTTGAAGAAGACTTTCTATTTCTTCATCACTCTTCAAAAATTACATCCCTTCTTACAATAAATTTTCCATTGGACAGAAGTCGGTACCCTTTTTTCTCATCAGAATACCTAAACATTATGCATTTCAAGCTTCTTGAGTCAAGATTAGTTCGTTTTTCTTTCGGAACTAAGGCATAACATATCGATCCAAAAAATCTAAGATGTTTAACTCGAGGGTTGAAACCAAACCGTGCTTCATAAGGTGTGATTCCATCCAAAGAAGCAGTTGGGGATCTATTCCTTAAATAGATAGTTGTATGGATTTCTTCTGCTCAATATGTAGGACTTAATTTTTTAAAGGTTAACATGGATCTTGCCATTCTTAACAAGGTGTGATCCATTCTTTCTATGACTCCATTTTGTTGAGGAGTGTAGACATTTTTAAGATGTCTTATTATCCCATTGTCTCTGCAATCAGTTTTGAATTCATTAGAAGTGAATTCCCCTCCATTATCTATCCCGAGAGTGCCAATATTTTCTTCAATTTCGTTTTCAACAAGTTGACGAAAAATCTTAAACTTTTCAAATACTTTCGACTTTTGCTTCAAGAAGTAAACCCAATTTATTCTACTGAAATCATCAATAAAGAGTAAAAAATATTTGCAACCACCTAAAGACGTTTCTAGTGGTCCACAAACATCACTATGAACTAGTTGCAACCGTCTATTTGCACGCCATGAACTTGTTGGAAAACTCTCTCGACTTTGTTTTCCATAAATCCAAGCTTCACATTTTGTATTTTCCTTTATGAAATTTTGAAGTCCCTTAACCGTCCCTTGTTTTTGCAATTGAGAGAGACTTTCAAANATAGGTGAAATAACTGTACTTACTGCTCCTGCAAAGTATGAATGCCTTGGAATAACTGTCCCTTTCATCCTTAACAATTTTCCATCTTCATAACCTGTCATCACTGTTTTCATATTTTGTTTGACTGAATTAATCGTAACTAAGCCATCTTCCATAATCACCTGATGTCCTGCTTGTTGAATCATGACTAAAGACAACAAATTATTTTTAAAGGTTGGTACATACCATACATTTGAAATCATTCTTTCTCCAATACCAGGTAAATAAAATTTAACTACACCTTTTCCATAAGGAGTATGTTTGGTATTATCTGCAAGAAAGACGGAATTAAGATGACATTCTTGAAAATTCCAAAAGAAGTCACGTCTGAAATTCATGTGTTGAGATGCTCTTGAATCTAGAATCCAAGCATCTTCATAATCACTTTGAAAATCAGAGGAAATCTGTAATGATGAAGATGAGGTAAAGACATATTCTGAACCATGATCATCTCGATCATTTGCAAAATGTGTTGTATTTTGATGAAACTTGGAAATTTTATCAATGGAAGTTCGACAATCTCCTGCATAATGACCAACTTTGTTACATATTCTACAAACAATTTGACTTAAATATCTTCCTCTGCCTGAATTATGTCCTCTGCCTCTATTTGGAGTTTGTCCTCTGCCTTGACTGTTTCCTTGAAAATAGCCTTTGCCTTGACTATTTCCTCTTCCTTCAAAATACCCTCTGCCTTGAATGTTTCCTCTCCCTTGAAAATTGCTCCTGTCTGAATTTTTTTTTCTCTACTTTGGCTTCGACCACAACCTTGTACAAAATGTCCTCTTCCTCTACTTCTAGAACTGTCAGTTGAAGATTTACTTGTGTTGGCTTCTGTGAAAAAAAAATCTTCCCCAACTTGCTTTTTCTTTCCAAAAGTTTTGTTGTGTTGAGATAAAATTTCACTTAGCTCATCAAACGTAAGCTTGTCTAACTTTCCAGTTACTTGTAAAGTTTCCAAAAAATGTGTATAGGAAGAAGGCAATCCAACAATTGAAATTGTGGTCATGAAACTATCATCTACTGCTTGAAAACCAACATTTAGTATTTCCTGCTTAATATTCTTAAGTCTGGAAATATATTCATGTACATCACCTCCTTTAGTCAAATTCTGTTGGAGAAACTTTAATTGAAGATCAAATTTCTTTGATTCAGGCTGAGTATCAAATAAATCCTTAAAAACTTTCAAAGTAGACCATGCATCAGTAGTATTTTCAATGTGAACATGCATCTCATCATTAACTGAAGATTTAATGAGTGCTAATGCTTTGGCATTTTTAACTTCCCATTTTTCTAATGTAGCTGCATCTGTAGGCTTATTTGTCTTAGTATCTTCATTACATATATCACGCCAAAGTTCATTATAAATGAGAGTAATTTCAATGAGACGTTTCCATGTCTTGTATGATTTTGTGCCATAAAGTTTATCAAAGTCAAAGAACAAATTAATTAACTCTGACATTGTAGTGTTGAATCTTTGCACAAAAAAATAATCAATCAAAAGATATCAAGATGAGAAACACATCACATGCATCACACACAAAAATCGATCTATCGGGGCTTGCCCTTGACCCTCGTATAATCGTTGTAACAAGAGAAAAATGACTAAGCTTTGCACTTGGCTCTAGTCAAATTTCAGGTAACTTTCAAAATTTTACTCCT